>JAPYZL010116327.1:0-24150 GCA_030522825.1 Platygaster orseoliae
AAAATGTATTTAATCTGTAAGAATACATCCTGGCATGAATAAATAAATGCATTTTTATTAAAATCTACGTTTTTTTATTAAAAAAAATACCAAAAAATATAAAAAAATTTCAAGTGGCCGATGACTTTTTTTGCCTACTGTACATTTTCAAAAAATGTAAAACAACGTTTTTTTTTGTTTACTTGAGATCAAATTTGGAAAACTTAAAAAATGTTAGAAAATTATGAAAAATCTGGGTTTAGTAAGCGATTTCGTATAAAATTTGTAAAGTTTTACAAGTTTATAAGTATCATGTTAATTATGCTTAAAATTTAAACATTTTAAAAAATCAAGACACATTAAAATTTATGAAACAATTCTAATCTTTTCCATGAATTTGGAGAATTTGAGGGAATTGCAATTTTTTTTTTTTTCGAAAAACTGTTCATTACTTTCAATTCAAACTCAGCATGATGAGTTTATTTCCATTTCTCAATAAAAACATGAAAAAGTATTTTAAAATAGCAAAAATCATCGTGAGTTACACAAAATTTCAAAAACATTAGAAATTTCATTATTGTTACTTTTTTACATATATTTACAAAATTTCTATGCTATCAAAAAATTTTCATAGAGTATATTTTATAGAATTTTATTTTTTCCTCATGCAACTTTCTAATTGATAAAAGAAAAAATGCAGTTGAACCAATTGAAATCGATTATTCTATTCGTAAGGAAAGAAAAATTTGAAAATGTGAATTTCTGGAAGTAATTCTGAAAACATGTATGGTTTTGATGAAAAGCTGCTTGCATCGCGAAAGATCTTGCGGCGAGTCGTGATGACTGGTTGACCTCTGACCCACGTGCGACGACCCCACGGGGCCGGCCCCGCCGATGTTGGCCGAGCGCGGCGCAATTTCATTTGATTCATGCCCGCGGAATCGCGCGCCGCGGCGAAAACATGAATCGCGCACGCTAAGCCAAATCGGTGAAATATATTTCCAGCGTGATAAACTTTTGGCATTGAACGCGCGGACAATGCGCTCTCGGGGTCTCTCAAGGCTGAGACAAAGGCGACATTTATTTTCAATTATCGTCGATCTTGATCAAATTTCAAAGCCGATGCTTCGCCGTGTACGTGGAATATTGAGCGAAATGTTAATTGTCGGGTGTTTAGTTTATGCTCGCGCTCAGCGAATTTACGCTTCCATGGATACGGTGAATTTGTGGAATTTGCACAACGACGGAGTTTATTTCGTTTAAGGGCGCGAAGGTTCTTTTTTTTTTATTTCCTTTTCACCTGGAATTGATTACGTTGGTTTTTTTCGTGACTTTGGGAATTCAGATTTTTTTTAAGTTCTTTTTCGGTTGTTTGCTTTATTTTTTTTGGATTTTATCGTTTGGTTTGTTACTTTTTTTGTGATTTTAATTTATAAATATTAAGGTTTGGATTTCAATAAATATTTTTCATTCATTGATTATTATTCATTTATTGTACTTAATTATATTTATTATTCATAATTCACGATAATAATCGATAAAAAATTTTAAAAGTGTACTTTTTAATTTTGAAATGTTACTGAATGGTCATTTTTATGTCTAATTTTTTCAAAATCAATTGTCAACAATTTTTATTATTTCAGTTTGAAGGCTCTCCCCCCAAAAAAAACTGTTTTGAAATTTTTTTGACAGTATTTTTAATTACTCCTTGATCTTGAGGAAGTATTATTAAATATTCTACGGGTTAGAAAAGATCGATTTATGCAATTACCTTTTTTTCATGCGCGTCGTACTTGACTGCGCGCATTCGTTTGTTCATTTATAAACCTAATTAGATTTCTGTCACTTCTTAAAATCTGGTCACGGTAATTACAATGAGCCAAGTATTCGCGATCGAGCGCGATTTATCGAGTAATTGAAATTCACGCTTCAAAATGTAGGGCAGGAACGCGGTTTCCCGAGTTACGCTTGGTTGAGTTAAGGCTACACTGAGAGAAAAGGCTAGTACTTTTTACTGAAAAATATGATAATGGGGGATTGAGATGAAATACAGTAAAATTTACTATATGCAGTATTGTATTATTCAAAGTATTTGTATCGTGTAGTAGTTATGTAGTAGTTTGTAGGAGTTATATGCAACCAGTCATGACTGAAAATTTGGTTTGGATGTCTTATAAATCATGAAATATGATAAATTATGCGTTCTCGTATAGTTTCGGTATTTTAATATCATTACCGACATTTAAGTACAAAAATATCCTACGTCCTCGATCGAAAGAACTTTTAGTACGTTAAGAAGAGTGAAGACCTGGTTTCGTTCAACAATGGAGGAACATTTTTGGACTTAAACAATAGATTTTGAAATTGACCTTCATTCATACAATGTTTATTTACAGGATTATGCATACTGAGCGTTCACAGAAAAAAGATAATAAAAAATGAGAAAGAGATTTTAGAAAAAGTAGTCAGACTACATTTTAAAACTTTGCCCTCCCTAATCAAAATCCTGCGTACGCCCTTGCAATTAATATAAAAAAATTTGTTTTATATTTAAGTTACAAACGTTGAATTTTTCATCACAGAAAAATATCCTGTATATAAATGTTCTGCATCACCTGCGATAGTAACTGTTACGTAAATGCCATGTTTCAGAAAAATCCGGAAGTTTAAAAAAAAGAAACTGGATTGAGTTTTCAGGTAATCTTTTATCTCGCGACTTTTCCGGCGGAAAAGTCGTCGGGTGATGGGAAAATGACAGTATTTCCTCGCTGTCCATGAGCCGCCACCACTACATGACAGTCGTGACAGTATCGCGTTACTCGTCCACGTCAAGTTACACCTCTCGTCTAGGGCAAAAATTTTCCCGACCCGCTTCATACCGTAGCGCTTATGCTATACACCTTCATAGAGATTCCACAGTTGGCCGTCGCTATATCAAAGCCCTCGTATAAATTCTTTCCTGCGTATTGCGTTTCACGGAACGATCCGGAATGTACACTTTTTCACGGGCACTTTTCTCGTGTTTTGAAATCTTGATAAAAATTTTTATTCAACGCCGTGTGGAAAAGGCTACTTTTCCACAAAAGTCTTAAAAAATTTGTTATCACAAAAATTCATAATTTAGTATATTCACAGTTTCACAAAAACTGTACGAATACGTACGTACATTGTTAAAGTTACCCACGTTGGGAGAACAGTCTGGTGCAGGAAAATGCGGAAAACAAGACGGCGAGTTAATTGATCTTTACCCGGGTCATTGAGAAAACCAGGCTTCAATTAATTTCGAGTGTTTTAATTTTTGTCGTGGGTAATTGTCCCAAATTGCAGCAGGAACACTTAATATCTTCATAAACTGCGTTTGTAATTTTCTCAGGAGAAGGCATTTTTTCGCATTCCTAATTACATGTTCGGGATCAACTTACTCCACAAACGTAACAATCATCGCTGTAGCACATTTTCCGTCGGAATTATGTATCCTGCTTTGTAAAAATCACCTTCCATTTCACGGATACGCCATTATCTTTGCTTACGATAAAAAATCGCAAAATCCGGTCGGATTTCGCCCGTCGAAAAAAAAGCTGTGGAAATAATGACAGGGTTATTTACTCGGAACTTCGTTTTTATTCTTTATTCTGTGAATTCTAATCAAGTAGAAGAAGGGGAAAAAGCAATAAGTGCGATTGAATTAGTTTCCACGATTCTTATCTCGCGCCACGAGCGGCCCTTTAGCCGAGAAAACATTTCACGTTTCCATGGACAATTACAAATGCATTACATTTATAATCGTCGCTGCGATGTCGAGATTCGTCGTGTCCCGATAAACCTTTCATAATCCAAGCCGACATGGCTCGCGTTTCGCTTGCATTTCGCTCGAGCGACAACGAAAAAACATAAAATAATGGCCACGGTAATTAATGTGTCCCGCGAGTGAAAGGACCTACAACTAAATGCTCGCGTATTTTTCACCGCCTTGGAATATAATTTGTCCCGTTGGTGCCTTTGATTGACCGTTAGCGATTTTAATCCACTTTCGAATCAAACGTGTGAGAGAAACATTTAAACGGCGATAAGCGTAATCGCGAAAGCGGGAAAAATGGCAACGCTCTCGTTGGGACTTATCGCGCTAATGTGTACCGAGCTGGGGCAAACAAGAAAACTTAATCTATTGTTTGCGTTGCATAAGAAAGCGGTCTTTGGCGTTGTTCCGCGAGCACCAGCGGCAAAAAAGGGGCAAAAACACGGCATCGATGGATTCGCGAAAGAACGACGTTTCTACGGGCTTTTTTTACAAGGGTTCTGATCCGCGATGCGATTTCCAGACGGGATTTATGCCACTTTGTCTCTCGGGCCGTGCCTCGCTTTATGGGGACAAAGATCGAATTGCACTTTTTTGCAAGCTTGTCGATTTTACGGCTTTCCATGGGAAAATACGTGTAACGGGAAAATGTGACGCGTTGTAGATAATTGTGGACAGATTTTTTTGTTTTCGGGACCGAAAAAGGTCATTATTGTAATAATGAATGAATTAATCGTTAGGTATTAGTAAGTTTGAAATAGAGTATGATTTTTAATTATCGTGGAATATAAAGGATCATGCATGTATTTTTTCTGCAAAAATTTAGAATAAAATCACAAAATAGGAAAAGTGTAGCAAAATCGTAAATATGTCAAAATTTTGAGAATTTGGGAATTTAGATGTGAAACTTGGTGATTTAAAAATTTATGTTATTTGGGGGATTTTAGCTTATTTTTTCATTGCATCGTAATTTTATTAATTAACGTTTATTAATTAATTAAAGATTTATCTCACTAGGTAATTTTTTAAAAGAATAAAATTTTTTTTGACTGGGCAACTGAAAAAAATGTTTTCCTTTTACTTTTAATATTTTTTTCAGTCTAGAAACCCCGTAAATTATTATAATTCTGGAATTTACAAGCAGATTGACATTCCGAAAATTTTCCAAATTTCATGGAATCGAAATATTCAAACAATTAAAAAATTATAGAAATATTATTGGTAAGAAATATTTGAAAAAAGTTGTCAGACATTTGAAAATTTTAGAGTTTGCGAGAATTTCAATATTGTAAAAATTGACTAATTTTTATGAACATTATTTATAATTTTCAATGATTACTAGGATTCAGCAATTTTTTCACATTCAGAACATTTTTCAAACGATAAGATTATTACGAAATTCATAAATTATCAATAGCTAAAAAATGCTCAGATTTGGAAAATTTCAAGACTTTTTTAATTTTTAAGCATTCTGAAAAGTCACTGAATTTTGTGAATGAAATTTAAATATTTGGAAAATTTTTAAAATATAGAAATGTAATTGATAAAAGAACTTGAATAAAGTTGTCAAAGATTTGAAAATTTCGAAGATTGCAAGAACCCAAATATTATAAAAATTTATTTATTTTTATCAATTTAGTATTCATAATTTTTAATGATTACTAAAATTCAACGATTTCGTCATATGCAGAAAATTTCCCAAACGATAGGACTTTCGAAAAATTCATGAATTATCAATAATTGGAAAATTTTTAAACACACGGAAATTTCAAGCACTCTAAAAATTTGCAACAATAAAAAGTCAACAAAATTTATTGATGAGTAAGATTAAAATGTAGAAATTTTAAAAATAAAGATGTTTTGACTATTTCAACAATTTTATTTAGAAAATTTTAGATATTCCGAACATTGCATCAACATTTGAAAAATTGCGAATATTTTCTTGACCTTTTTTCCTATGACCTTCAAATATAAATGTCGTATCCTGTAGAAATCGTTAATCTAACTTTAATTATCGCGTGGAGCTCGAAAGAATTTCTAATAATGTATTATGAAATTTCAATTAAAATCAAGAGGTACTTATTATATTATCGAACCTGTTATCATGAAACTAACTTATTTTGTTGCTACACATACCATTGAAATAAGTACATACCACTGACAACATTTATCCAAATGTCAACATCTCTCTCAAATTTTACTTTCTCACAGCTAAACCAAATTTAAAAAATTTTCCTCCTTAGACACCTGCTTAGTTTACCTGTTCGATAAATCCAGTCCTGGACACGAGGATATGTAGAAATTCGTAACTTGATCCATCCCGAGAAAAATCAAGAAATTACCCGTGGGAATCGAAAATAATCTAGAAAAAAATTCTACCTTGTAAATACCTCCCTCGTTTTTGCGAAGGATATTTTTTTTTTTGGCTTTCGATACGCGAGTCGAACGCAAATTTACAGCGCATGCACGAGAAATCGGCGATCCCGCAGAAAACATGGCCGTTAGGGGTAGAAGAGGGCGTATGGGATTTCGCGTATCCGCGCCAGGCTATCGAGTTACTCGGGCCGTGGCGCGAGAGAAAGACCAGGCGTGCACAAGCGTGCACTGACGCGCGCGACACGCAACACCTTCTCGATCCCGGAAAAAAGCGTGTGCGCGGCGGATATATCGGGTTGCCACGCGCGCCACGGCCCCGTTTCATCGGCCCGCGAAAACGCTGTTTCGCCGGCGCCGTCGCAGAGCAACCACGGTCGCTATGGCGACGACGTCTTAAGGCTCCTCGTGCCCAGGGAAAGCAAAGAGCGCCGCCGTTAATTCGATTTTGAGAGAAAGACACGCGGCAAGTCGGGACAACAACGAATTAGGCAACACCGTCAACAAAAATACACAAAACATTGTATAGTAGGGTTTTAACTTGAAGGTACAAGTTCATGTCTTGGCCGAAAATCGTGGTGAAAGTTTTTCTATGGGTTAGAAGGAAAGTGTTTAGGTTGAGACACTCCAAATTTTGTACTGACAGAATTGACTGTTTAGATTGAGGGTACAAGTTCATGTCTTAGCCGAAAATCGTGACGAAACTATGTTTATGGATTGAAAAGAAAGTGTTTTAGATAGACACTTCAAATTTTGCACAGACATAGTTGTTCATTGCTATATAAGCACTAAAATCTTCGATTAGAGAAAGTTATGCTGTATTTTAAATTTATTCACGTGAAGATACGAAATAGTCAGAATTGACTGTTTGGGATTAAAGGTACAAGTTCATGTTTTAGCCGAAAATCGTGATGAAGCTATGTCTATGGATTGAAAAGAAAGTGTTTTAGGTAGACACTTCAAATTTTGCAAAGACAGAGTTCATTGCTTAATAGGCACTAAAATCTTCGATTAACAAAAGTCATGCTTTGTCTGTAATGTTTAGCTGCCTAAAGATACGAAATAGTGAGAATTGACTGTTTAGAGTAAAAGTACAAGTTCATGTCTAAGCCGAAAATCGTGACAGAACTTTGTCTATGGATTGAAAAGAAAGTGTTTCAAATAGACACTCTAAATTTTGCATAGACAGAATTGTTCATTGCTAAATAAGCATGAAAATCTTCGATTAGAGAAAGTTATGCTGTATCTGTAAAATTTATCCACGTAAAGATACGATAAAGTCAGAATTGACTGTTTAGGATAAAGCGTACAAGTTCATGTCTTAGCCGAAAATCGTGACAAAACTGAATTAAATTCAAATAAATAATAATGAAATTCATATTTCATAATCTCCTTAAAAAATATATATTATTTGAAAATAGGTCTTACATAATACCTTGAAAATAAAACTGTTCCAACAAATTTACGTTTGTTTCGCGTGCGAAAAATCTTTCATAAACCACGATGATAATCATTCATTCAAACGTAACAAGGAGCGAAGTCGAACGATTCCAAGATGTTTATCTAAATCGTCAGATGACTAAAAATAAACCCTCGAAAAATATACCTGCCAGCAACCGAAGTCAAAGCCGGGCTCTGTCCGTTTTCAAGGGTGGTTGTAAAATAATTTCTTTGTAGGCGTGACAGCCTAACTTGTATTCTCGAATTCATCTTCTGTTGGAATCAAGAAAACATTTCGAAATAGAATAGGACATTCATTCTGCGCGTTCAAAGAAAACGAGTACATTTTGTCGTAGTATCTTTATTTCAGGTTAATGTTAACTAACTTAAACAGTAATGCATTGCAAATTAAATAGTCAAATTCTGGATTTATTTATTTTCATTTAATTGCGTGAAGTTGTTGAATGTTTGCAGCATTTTGAAGGACTTGTTACTATTTTACTTCTTATTGCAGATCCTGAATCTGAATTATATTTTGTTGTCACGCGAATTACTTTGAATCATGCGAAGTCAGGTGAAATCGACTAGCGGAGATTCTTTTTCAATCAGTAGTGAATCGCCATATCGAGCGTAATCGCTCATCTCTAATCTCGAACGCGGCTTTAAAGTGATTGTGCTTTATGGGCAAACGCGTTTCGTTTTTTTTCTCATCTCCATTGACGCGCGTCAACCGATCGCGACTTGCACAACGTCATTATCAAAGTACGTCAATTACGCCGGAGAAAGTGCACTTTCCTCCTCCGTAACATAAAACGTGGCGACTTTTTCATACTCGGAAAAAAGCGTTCAATAACGCATTATTTGAATGGATCTTTTTCTTTGCTTGTTATATTACGAGCGAATTGTTTTCTTTTACCGGATATCCTTGGTCTGAATTATTTTTGATTCCATGAAAAGAAATCGTGATTGTAATAATGTTGTAAGTTGAAAGACGTCAAAAATATGGCAGTAATGATTTTTTCAAACTTTGAATACATAATGATATAAAATTAAGGGAATGTATTCCTCGTTGGTATATCAGATGAGCCTTGGTTATAATTATTTAACGTTATCACATCCCAGCAATTCCGATTCCCTTTTTCACAAATATATTAGCGTGAATTCATGTGATTTCCAAGCGATCTCACGCACCAAATAAATCAGTATAAAACACGGTACCCTCATACTCCATGTGACTTTTTCCTTTTCCGTTACGAATGATAAAAAATTTTTCATGAATAAATTGTGGATGATTTATGGTTACTCCCAGTTGTGGAAGAATCTGTTGACAGAGATTGAGAGATGTGTTTTTGAGGTGCCTTTTTTAGTGATCGCATTGTCTCAGGCCTTCCCAATTTATAGAATTATTTTATTTATTTATAATTGTTTGGCGCAGTGTAATGAATGTCGTGGATAAATATTTTCAGTAATATTTTTATAATTTTGAGAAATAAATACATAATACTAGATAATATTAACTTTTTTTTTCATTTTTCTGTTACAGGTGAGTTCTTCTGGATTTTGAAGTTTTGTTATGAGGAAACTTCAAAGTAGTGAGTCAAACAAAAATATACACCATTCAGACATTTTCACATATTAACTTCATGCATATTTTTATCTCTAAACTTCAAACTGGAATATCTTCTTTGATTTTGAGTTTTGTGAAAAATGGCAAAGGAAAAATTGTCTTAGAATGTCTCTAACTATGAACCCCTGAAGTATTGATTGTTGAATTATGAATTATTTATTTGAGGTTTTTATCACTTCGTCTTTTATTGTTAAGAAGTTATATACTGACGAAGTAGCGTGACAAAATAATCATGTATTTGTTGTAATTATTGATTATAATAGTTTAACGACGTGATTTTTCACTGACATGGGTTTCTTGACATAAATTTGGTTGTCCCTGAAGATGACCGGATATCAGCCGAAAGCTTGGCATAAATGTGATTATTTATGATTTAGACTTGAGTTTTTTATCAACTATTGGCTCCGAGAGACCGTTTTTTGGATTCATGGTGTAAATTGATTGTTGACTTTGTGACACCCTGTATATATCGAAAAAATTACTATATTCTAGGAAAATCTACAATATTATTATAATATATGCCAATGACTACAATAATATTTTATCTAGATCCCCCGTTACTATATCTTTTAGTAAAAAGTACTAGATTTTTCTGTCAATGGAGGTTTGAATGGCAACTAACGCCGGCTGTGACAAGCAAATTGTTGGCCCGCAAAGCTGCGGGTACGACGACGTTTTGAGGAAAGAATGGCAAGGATCTAGCGCGAGTTAATGGCCGCTAATCCGCCGTGGCCCCGGCGTCGTATGCAAATTAAATGTAAAATGTATCGCGTAATACGTCGCTGGCGTTACGGAGCTGCAGCTAATTGTAATTAATTGGCTCCCCCGCGTTCGTGCCCGGAATCAGGGCACTCGGCGGGCGCTTTTGCATATTGCCCTGTTTACGCAGTCCGTCAAGCACGACGGCACCAGAAGCGCGCCAGGCCTTTGTTCGAAATATTAACTGCGCTTTATTACCATTTCCCGAGCGGGCTACGCCATAGCCGCTTCTCCGGTCGCTTATAAAGTCTCTCTTTCCATAAACCGAGTACAGCTATTTGCAACTGATACCAATTTTATATTCGTTAAGCGCGTTTTTTACGTGAAAACGAGTGATATTATGGTCCACGGACGGCAAAACCCCGATGGACGGTCAGTCGATCTATGTTTTTAGTTTTGGCAGTAGTTTGATCGGAGAGATTAGTGTTGTCGAAATTGTGGAGAGTTCGTATGTCCTTGTCTCTCCTGTAGTTTTTCTTCTTTTTCCTGAACTGTTGATTAAAAAAAAAATTTTAGATGGCAGTGGTTGTTCGTTTTCGGATATGCTTGTCCTTGCCAGTCTGTATATCTATCCTTTGACACGCTGAGAAAAAAAATTTTCAGTTTCATTTGTTCCAACTGAATTTTAATTGGAATAGGCATCATCGAAAATGGGCTGATTGAATATTTAGTCGTACTGATCGAATTTTCAGTCGCTTCAACTGAAAAAAAAAGTTGGCGCTACTCAGTAAATGAAGTTTCTATTGAGGCCATTTTAAATTTTACTTATAACAACGGGAATTTTCGGTTCCCACAACTGAATTTTCATTTCCCGCAACTGAATTTTTCAGTAATGGCGGTGTCATAACTCTAAAAAATTCAGTTGCGCCATTTCTAATTTTTTTTTTTCAGTTGAAGCAAACGAAAATTTTCGTAAACTCAACTTTCTCGTCACCTAATTGAAAAAATGCAGTTAAAGCAACTGAATCGTTTTTCTCTGTGCAGACAAACGTGCTCCTCGAACATGAAGTAAACGATGTTTTATGGACGAGTAGTAGCCAAAGCGTGTTTGATTACGACTCGTTCAGAAAACATTGTCAAAAACATGGTTCCATGGTGCACAATATACTATTGTTTTATAACTTTGTACGTATCATTGAAGTTGTTAACTGCATGTTCATTCTGGAAATGCTTTTCGAAGGATGATCAATTTTTTTTTAGTATGCTACGTCTAATTCTTGTCAGATAATTCACAGAGACGTAGGTAGAAAGAATTTTCGACAGTTGTTTGTTGAAATAATTTTTTTTCTCACCTGGATCGAATAATTTATGATTCTAAATGATCTTGTTGTTAAAGACAATTTTTCAAATGATTAAATTGCAGAATTTTCAAGTTATCTAATTTTTCAAAATTAGAGTCACGCATATTTCATTTTCGTATGTAATGTAATGGAATTCAATTTTTGTAAATATTAAGACGCAAGGGTTGAGATTTTTTTCCAGTATTTTAAGTATCTTTTGGATTTTTTCAAGTATTTATGGAACTTAATGGATTTTCTGATTTATTATGGATTTTTTTATAGCTTTTTAAAAGTCTCTGCTCTAGGAATTAAAGTTCAAAAATTTTTAATATTTCTGTATATTTTTGAGAAGGTAAAATCAACATTGTTTTCAAGTATTTCATAGATTTCTAGAAATTTTGTCATGTATGTTATTTGTTCAATATTGTAGTATTTTTTAATAGTTTTATGGATTACTAAAAGTTGATGCTATAGATTTGAAAATTTCAAAGATTTTAAGTAGTTATACTGATTTTTCAGTAAATAGTGTGTCTCATACAGATTTTCAATGTTTTGTTTGTTTGTTTGTTTGTTTTTTTTTTTTATACAGTTCGAGCAGTTTCTTGGTATTTTTAAAGAAGTTTTTTCGATTATATGCTTTAGGATTCAAGGTTTTTTTAATTTCTAAGAATATTGTATCTCCAAAGTTTTTGACTATTAATAGACTCCTAGTATTTTTCGCATTTTTTTTTGTATTCATGAAATTTTTAGCACTTTCCCAGTATTTTTACAGATGTTTAGTATATTTGTAGATTGCAATATGATTTCTAGAATTCGACGCCCCAGAATTCAAATTTTATTTGATATCTAGTATTTTTGAGTACCATACAACATTTTGAGTTGAAACGAGATCCAAAAAATTTCGAATTTTTAGAACATTTCTAATGCAGAAAAAGTACTTTTGAATTTTTTATAATAATCAGATATTTTTAAAAATTTGATTCAATATTTTAAAGAACTATAATGTCAATGTTGTAAATTTTGAAATTATTTATTGTTCTTCAATATTAAAAAATAAGATTAGTACAAAAAAGACAAATATTTAGAGATCCATAAAATTTTTTGTTACGTTGCATTAACTGATTTGAAAAATCCAATTTCTCGAGTGCGAATTCCAGCAACACACAATTTATTACTTTTAAAGCCATTTCCAATATTTAGAATATTTGATTATCAATTTTTTTGTGAAACCCGGATAACTCTTTTCGAGAAAAGTTTCTTGAAGCAGCAGGTGCGAAAAAATATATATGGGATGAGATTTTTACGTCTCTCGTATTTTTCGGCTCGTACAGCACTGATTTTCAACACGTTGATCTAGAATTTATAGGCTCTTAGATTTTTTTTTTGGGAGGTGATTTTTTGTAGATTAAAAAAATTATAAAATTGTGCCCTCGATAGGTTTGAACTTTGAAATACTCAGTTGTGAATAAATCAATAACAAATATTAGTTATCTAGGTATTTATAGAATCTTGCAAACAATTTCGAAATTGTTCGATAATTTTTCAATAATTGTATTTGTACGATGTGGAAGCAATTTATTTAATTACTATGAAAAAAACCTTAGGTTCAATATATTTCTGAAACGACTCCGAAACTATGCTTTAAGTTTTCCCTCGAAAACCGTTTGAAAAAATCACTCCATTATTTATGGCCGTGCAAGGCGTAACGTCTGTGTGCATTACGGGAGCTGGATTTATTCAACAAACAAACGTTCGAGGCGAGAGACGAAGTATGTTGCGACAAGGGAGTTTCCGGTTAGAAACTGGGGACTTTTTGGGAAGATGAACATGTGAGTTTTAAGTTATGTCAGTGCGTTGATTTGTGCTTTCGTTTTATTTTCGAGACTGGTGGGAATTGCGGTTTGCTCTTGGCAAAGGGAAATTTTTAAATTCTCCAGATGTTACAGAACAAATATTGTCTCAAATTAAATAATAATTATGAATACCACATTACTTATAAACGAAAAACACTTCCCAGAATATTATCAAAATTAGTTACACTTCATACTTAAAGAATTACTTGTGTTTTCAAGATATCAAATATTAGAAAATATTAAACGTGAATTGTTCCATGTATTTGTTAGAGAAGCTACTAACTGTTCCAAGACGGAATAACCTGTTTCATAACTTTCTTGGAAATTACAAGACTCGCTGTGTGCCCATATATTTTATTACAAACGTAACTTTTGTAAACTCCGAGTGAACTTTCCTAACTTGCATGAGTAATTTGTTTATTGATGTCAAGAAAATATTGTCTGGGCTCGGTAAAAACAGAATATCTAATAAGTAATGAATTTCACGACATAACAATAAACAAAAATAATAATTAATGAAAAATCATTAGAGTCAAGTTTGAGCTATTCACATGGAAAAAATATTGTGGTTGTCACAACCTCATTTGCGGTTAGTGCAACAACATTACAAGTATCTACAATTTTTATGAAGCTTGTATGGTTGCACCAACCACAAATGAAATTGTCTGCACCATGAAAACAGTTAGGGTAAATATTAATATTTATGAGGTTGTGACAACCATATTGTTTTTTTAGTGTAGAAAAAAAATTCAGTCATTAACTTCATTTAAACGACGCAAAAGATGAATTTCCTTTTATCCCCCTCAATAAATTTTGATTAGAGTCAAAGTTTAAGTCCAAACTTCGAATAAACGTCACTCCTTATTAAAGGTAAGTGAATAAATCAAGGGCCCGTTAGGATCGCGAAATATTATGTATTTACGGGCGTTGGACGAAGCGAATTCTTCTAAGAAGTTCTAGCCTAGTTTTTTCACTAAGCCGTGATACTTGTAGAACCTGCGCGAGCGGGATAGGACTTGCTTCCATTCTTATTGTCCCGACAAGGCGACCTAACGGGACAGGGAAAAAAAAGGAGAAAACTTGAGAGCAGCCCTGAGATTTTTGGGATGGGTGTATTTATTCTGACGTGTATTTATTCTGTATTCGAGCTGTTTGTTCCGGTGTCCTGTATTATTTTCGAAATTGTACGGATGGTCCTTTTTTTTCTTTGTCAATATTTATTATCAGGGTGGTCCTTTATTTCAGGTGAGCCTTGTGTTGTTCAAGTGCAATCAAAAACGAGTTTCAGACAGGTTTTTCAACATCAATCAAAGAAGTAACAATTGAAAAATGTGTTTTTTTTTTTAAGGAAAGTAGTTTTTGATACTATGAGATTTTTAGTGGATTTTCATTGGGAAGTTTTATCAGATTTCTATTTGGAAAATGTAATCAGATGAGTAAGAAATAGTTCCACACTAGTCAGGGACTATATTTTATTTAACAGTAATAGATTCTCTGTTATTTTCTTTAAAAATAGGAATATGAATAGATTTTCAGGAATATTTTCCATAATACCTACTGTTTTTGGCAGTATCTATAAATTGTATCCGTTACGGTATGATATGTTCAAAGTTACAAAACGTCTACACCCTTTTCAAATGTGATATGTTGACTTATTTATACCATTTTTGGTAGTACCCAGGTAAAAATAAGTAGATCTTTTGATATCTACATGAGATCTACAGAGATCCCGAATTTGGGCATATCTCTATAGATCTACGTAGATCTACGTAAATCTATATAGATCTATAGAGATCTGCATAGATGATGCGAGAGATGGAAGATAGAGATTTACTTGTAGCTATACGTATATCTACAAAGATCTACCAGCAGATGTATGAAAATGACTAAGATCAACAAATAGATCTATAAAGATCTTCATAGATCTACCAGCAGATACCTGGAAATGACCGAGATCAACAAATAGATCTTGAAGATCTTCGTAGATCTACTAACAGATCTATGGAAATCAACCGAGATTTGCAAGTAGATCTACGAAGATATACGTAGATCTAGTAGTACATCTACAAGAATCTATGGTGATCTACGAGTAGATATACAGAGATCTACCTGTAGATCTATGTGAGTCTACGGTTATCTATTACAAGATCAAATTAGATCTATAGACATCTATAGTAGATATCTAAATATCTCCTACAGATATCCAGAGGTCTATTGTAGATCTCCAGATATCTACTCATTTTTACCTGGGTATCTATAAATTGTATTCGCTACAATATGATGTTCCAGACATAAACTTTCCAGACGATAATGAAAGGCTATATAACAGGAAACAAAAATTGTAATACGCAGCAGTCAGTCAGCAATAGTCGAACAGTTCAATAGAGTTACAAGCGAAACAATTATCGGAGAATTATTGTTGTATTACCAAACGCCGTGTAGAATATTGTCTATTGTGAACCATTTTTACAAAAGTGAGAAACAAAACGTTGAAAGCAGGAGAATTTCATCCCAGAAATTTAATAACTTCTTTTTTGACCATTACACAATAATGAGTGGGAAAGTAGCCGTTTCCACACAAAAGAAGAAATATACTATTTTTCCCTTGCTTATCACTTATTCCCATCAGGTTCAGTTTTTCTCTCCACTGATTTTGGGCGTTGTCTCGAATTCGACAAGATTCTCATTTAATTTTTCAAGTATCCCATAAAATAATCTTTCTCTCAAGTCAGATCAAATCAAATTTCCAATTTTTCGGAGGAGAAAAGACAAGCTTCATTGAGAAAACCCGTCGCCGCTTAATCTGCATATCTGCTGCGTTCGATTAGACCTAACACGTTGGCGACGACAGTTTCAATCAGCGAATGTGACCGTCGCGTTTTCGTTATCGTTTCTCCTTACGTTGCAGCGAGTTCTTTGTGTCTCAATTCCTGCAGCTTTCATTCCGAGCGCGAGCAATAACGAAAAATGCCTCTCTCGCTCCCTTTTATTCCGTTCAACGGTTCTTCCAAGTTTTGAATCAGTGAATAATACCTAGTTACGTACGTTTTCATACATATACGCCATGATGACTGCGCAACGACGCGCCAGATTTGGTATACCGATGCTCTTTCACGTCGTTAGAATGGGACTTACAGCTATTCCTAGTTGAGGAAATGCCGCTTCAATGTAGTTTTTCACGTTTGAAAAACCGCGAGGGTCATTGGGCAAATCGAGGAAATGGTTTTGTTTGTAGCGGGACACTGCGTTTTTTTTTTTTTCATAAATAACTCGAGTATTCGCTTGGAAATGACAGAAATTTATTTGGAGCGAGAATCATACACTGAGAAAAATCTAGTACTTTTTAATAAAAAATATGATCTTAAAATTTCTATATGCCAAAAATGGAATCTATAATTTCAAAATCTTTATTTCTTGCCTTTCTTTTGACTTTTATTTTTTAGTATTGAAAAAAATCGTCATGAAATAAAAAATTAAATTGAAATTTCGAATTCAGTAGTTTTACATTCTTTAACTCCTAAACTTGAGGTACTCACATTTTTCGATTCTGCTAAATAAACTTCATCGGACTTGAAACAAGTTACTATATTTTTTCCTCGATCATTCCCCGCGCTAATTATATACACTTGTCGTAGTCGTAAAAAAGGACAATCGCTTTGTCCTCTCTGTATCGAACTCTCTTTCCTCGTTTGTACATCAACGACGTGCAAGAAATAAGAAAAAAAGAAGTGTCGAACCACCGCGCGAAACTCGAAAAAAATTGTACGCTCGAGTTCGTCGGAACTTTCTTCTCTCCTAATAACCCCTTTGGCCATTGTTTTCTCCCGAGGAAGGTGTTTATTGCGCTTCCCCGAAAAAGGTAAAAAAACAATTGCGCCAATTGCCGGAGCAGGGACAGTAAAAGTTGACCGTAATTATCATCGGCATGTGACACGCAACGTGAGCCATACCGTTTTCAGTATTTTAATAAAGTCGCAAAACGACGTTCTCGCCTTTCTGGTGACAGGGGAAATGGCCTCGGAAACAGTTTGAGTTTTTTTCGTCGGTTTCTTTGTTTCGTCGGAGTAGTTTAAAAATATAGAATTGCGGACATTGTCTCCGGAATAAGACGATTCGATACTCTTTGAAAGCGAGAAGAGCGTTTTGGACTTTTGCGTCTCTCTCGCTCTGGCGAGGTTCCCATTCTATGCATCTCTCTCGCACTCACTGGTTAGCCCGAAAAATTGAAAAAATTTTAAGAATTTGTCGATATAAAGCAGTGTTTCAATCTTTTTTTCGAAATGAAATTCAAAAAATTTGAACCTCCAAGAATTTTTATAACCATTCGCATTACCTATAATTTTTCTATATCATTTGCATTAATTGTTGTTCAAATTATTGTTATGTAAATAAAATAAAATAAAAATAAGTTGATTCATCTTTTGACCATCAATGCATGATATTTTTCAGTAAATGACTTCTTAAAACATTTATATCGATTTAATTTTCGACTAATTGCCATCATTACAACTAATTTAATGCACTAAATATAAAGTATTATTATTACAATACGGCCTGGATTCAGTAAAACCGAAAATAAAATATCTTTTCCATTTTCGAGCTCTCTGCTTTGAATAATTTATTTCTCTGTAACCTCGGACATTTAACAATTTAAAATATTTTCGAAAATAAACTAATTATCGTCTTAATTACATTATTTTCGAGTAATTGGAAACTGTCACCAATTTTACGTCGATAATTTAATGATGTATTCACTTGTTTTCTCTTACAAAATGAAATAAACAGGTTTTTTCAGCTTCAACGGATCGAAGTCTTATATTATTAATTAATACTGAAAGAGCGTATAATTAAAACGACTGAACTACATTGTTCCTTATAAATTTATGTGTTCTAAAAGTTTGTTTGTTCTTATAATTATGAAGTTTGTTATACAATATGAAGTACCAATTTTTTGAAATTTATTTGTTACCGTTTTTCAGCTAGACGAATTGTTTTAATGGAAATTTGTAATAAGATTTTTAATTAGGTAAAATGACTGTTAAAAAAGTTTTGTTCCTTTATTTTCGTAGGGTAAAATAGACGTTGTGAAATTATAAGGTCGAGATAATTCAAATAAGTTATAATATAATAAACTTATTTAAATAAGTTAATAAATAAAGTAAATAAGTTAATAATAAATATAAATTAAATAATTTAAATAAATTTTCAGTTGACGTAAAAACAATTTCATGAAACTCTCATTTCAAGTTTTTGTTTACGTACAATGACAATCGAAATAAAATGACCATTGTATTTCTTCCTCCTTTTCAACAGGATGAACAAAACAAAATAGGAACTGAAAGCAATCCAATTATTGCTGAACGAATTCCCAAAATTTCGCCAGCATTTCAAACAGTTCCTGCTACAATTCATTCGACAATCCTTTGAAAACTCCCAGCTACGAGAATTCCCCGGGACGTTTATTTTTCATTCCCCACGTTGCCCAACCTCCCAAAGAAATCGCGAAACGCCCAGAAACATTTCGCGAAATCGATTTCGTTTGGTATCAACCCCTCCTCCCTGCTGGAAACCCCCCCCTCGACCCACCGCCTCGCCATTTTTACACAAGTGAATAGCCCCTTGACGAAAATGCAGGAAAAAGTTGGAAACAGTCCGTGCCCAAGTTACTTTCTGTAAAAAAAAAAGAAACACATATATATATATATATATATATATATATATATATATATATATATATATATATAATGACTCAAATGTATCACAATGCTTTTCGATAAAATGAGTTGACAGTAATATAAAGTCATATTGACTCCACTTTAAGTGAAATACATAGCCAATAAGCGTTGAAGATGCAGTATGAGTGTATCGATCACCCGAAGGATCAAATAGTAGATTAGTACATCAATCTTTTTTTTGCCCTCTTTTATCCCCCTCCCAAACGTTAGTAAGGGGCTACTCAAATACGAGTAGAAGTGAGTAGAAGCTTCTAGAACAATCTCGAAATTTCTCGCATGTCCGTGCTAACGCGTGCCAGCAGATTAAATGTTCAGGTGTAATCCCTCAGCAGTGTAAGTGATGTCGTGTTGTAAAAAATGTATCTGCATGTAAAAAAAGTGTTTTTCGTAAATATATAAAATAAGTTCCAAAAAACATTCATGAATTTCTTTATTTAGATATTTCCTAATACTACCACCCACGCGCCCATATTTGAATTCTGACAGCAATAAAGGCCTTATTCTTGATATTTAAAAAAGATCTTTTTTGCATGCAATCATGTATACATATTTTCCAATCTCACGCATACTCATGCATGTCCATATTAATTCCGACAACAGTAAACGTTTTATTTTTGATATCTGAAAAACCTTTTTCATTTAAGTATGTACTCGGTATAATTGCCACGAATCCCTGTCCGTTTGCTACTCAATAAAATGATTTCAAAATGCATGGAATATGACGTAAATTAATTTTCGTGCATATTCGGTGTGGCAAAATGTTGATAATATGGAATCATCATATGTGACGCGCTTCGAAAAAAGGGACCTAAGAGGCATTATATGTTAAAGTCATTTTCTTATTGAAAATAAGCAGATGATAGCTCTTATGTCAGATTCCTCTTAGGTCCCTCTCTTCGTGGCGCGTCACATATGTACACGGAGAAATCGTCGCACCGGAATGCGATGTTTTTCATGCGTCATTGACGGTGAAACTCAAAATTTGACCTCTGAATCGATTCACGTTACCACCGTGCGTGATTCACGCTGCGCTCACTCGTGAAGCACATCGCATTGCGACGTGAGAAACATCTCTATCATTCACACCGCTTTCCGATGTGTCTCACGCGGTGTGAATGATCGAGATGTTTCTCACGTCGCAATGCGATGTGCTTCACGAGCGAGCGCAACGTGAATCATGCGCGGTGGTAACGTGAATCGATTCAGAGGTCAAATTTTGAGTTTCACGCGTCAATGACGCGTGAAAAACATCGCATTCCGGTGCGACGATTTCTCCGTGAACCAAATATGCAGTCAAACAATGCGTTATTCAACAGATCCATTATATTGAGTGATTATGCATCGATTTTACGTGCTTTTAACGACGCGTTTGGCATGCATCAAATAACATACTATTCTACCGGTGCAGCTTGTATCTATTATGAGATCATTCCTCTGCAAGTAATGCAGTGTTTATTGCTCCAATATGGCTTACATTTTGGTGTCTGGATGTATATAATTATTATATAATTTGCATATTTATAAATATAAATTTTAAAAATTGAATTTCTTTATATTTCTTGTAAATAGTCTCATTTCTGTGTAATTCGAAATATTAGTTGATTTCAAAACGTTCAATAAATGCACTTTTCATTATCTCGTAATAATTGAAAACTGCGAAAATAGTATTATAATTATTATCATTATCATAGTCTAATTTTTTAGTTCTGAGTAAAGTTTATGTTTCACATATTTACCCCAAAATGGATTTTGCACCCCACTTAACTTTTTCCAAACCGAATTTTTAAAACTTTTTTTTATTGCAAAAATTTTTTCATGTTATATTCTAACAAAATTTTTCTCACTATACCAATGACATTCCGACAATAAAAACACAACTTACCATTTTTGATAAAAGTTTCTAAATCTCACTTGTCTTGATTTCTTCCGAATCACTGTAAAGGCTGAAAACTCTTAAATTCTTATATCAACCAAGAATAAAAAATACACACAAGTATGAATTGAATAGAAAGTTATGTTTTTATTTTGAAATCAATATGCACAAACAACGATTATACAGGTTTAAAAAATTGAATTGGCACTCAGAAAAGATTGTTGGATAAAAATTCTTAATTTTATTAGTCAATTTATAAAATAGTTAGAAAATTTGTTAAACCTTAGCAGCTAAAAAACAAATTTCAAATCCTCAAAATCAATATTCTCTTATAAATCTTTTTTCACGAATTTCATGATTTCATGAGAAGGAAAATTTATCGTTGCACTCGCGCACATAGCACTTTTCATCAGTCGTTTCAGTCATCACTTAATTTTTAATAACAATAACTTTATCAAAACATAGCACTTTTGTAGGTGCTACTATGAATCAAAATAATCCAAAATACAGGATTAACGAAACCGATACGTAACCCATAAATAAAATATGTTACTGTCAAATGTCAAAACGGTCAAAATAAACAATACTCGAAGCTGCCCGAGGCTTCCCGAAATCAGCCGAACTGCCCAGAATCTATAACTTCCGTCGTACCAAAATGGTACGACAAAAGTGGTTCGACGAATTTCAACCTATCTAAGTGGCCCAAACATATAAATGTCTCTCTCGCTCCCCGATTTGGGCGCATGTGTTAAAGAGAGTGAGGAATAAATATTCCGCGTAAATGTACACGCAGACGGTTCGGCCTTTCACTGTTACTTCGAGAGGTTTAGAATGGATCTGCGATTAACGACGGTCAAAACACGTCCGTGTTTCAAGATAACTGTACTAGTACTGTAAAAAAATTTGAAAATGATTCACTCACCGATTGAAGGAATGCTAAAAAAGCTAAAAGCTTGGACGTATTTTAGCTACGTCCGTCTCAGTTCTTCCACGCAAATTTGGATCATGTCACTGATGTCGATCAGCAAATCTGTGGAATTTTTTTACCTCAGTAATAGTATATTGTGTGACTAGTTGGAGAAGGAGAATCATTCCACTCGTCGGTTTTCCTTCTCCAACTAGTCACACATAATACTTTATTCAACGACCGCAAAGAATATGTGATTGAGGGGCCCGCTAAGAGGAGGACAAATAATGGGTTACCTGACTGATGGACACAACAACGGCCCTGGTATTTTTTTTTTCACTTTCCGCAAATGCGGTTTTCCCCGAACTTCGGGCGGCATTAGCAGAACATAAAGGTAGATATTCACCCTCACTTTCCTCGAAACCCATGATGCGTTGTTTTTTGTTGTTTTTCACTTTTTGACTTGTTTACGGTTGTTGACATCTAGTTGTTTACGTCGCGTTTACTTTGAGGTTATGGCACGCAATCGCACGGATTCGATCAACATCGATTATAGCTCCACCGTCACAATAGAAAAAAACAATATGGTCACCGCGGGAAATATGAAAATTGCATTTTTACATATGTGGATTTCAAATTCTCCGCGGCGGCCATATTGGATTTATTGAATGTGACGAAGGAAGATTCAACTATACCCGCTATACCCACATCGCTACGCAGGGCCGCCATGTTGTATCGACACAGCTGATCACAGCGTGGGAGAAGTACGTACTTCTCCCACGGTTTAGCGTGAGAGAAGAACTTTCACGTCACTAACTCTCAGCAGGGGTCCGAAATTACATATTTCTTGCGGGAGTAGAATAAATAAAATTTTAGTATTAGTCAAATAGTGATACAGAATTTAAAAAAGGGTTTTCGAAATAAAATATGGTAGCTTTGGAGAAAAACGCCAACTATTTTAAATGAAATATTTTGAACACGAAAAGTATTTTTTGAGGCGATGAGAAAAAAGTTTGTGAAATTCGTACGTGGAGTTTTTTGCAGGCGACATGTTAGGTAAATGCAAGCTGCGAAATTAAGATCTGCTCTTTTTCCCATTGTCTAATGCCTAGTTTTTTTTTATTCGAAATTATTATGTTTTTGAATATAATATTAATTTTTTTATATTCATTTGGTGCATTTGCATTTATATTTATAAATAGAAGTTGATTTTCTAATGCTACGTTAAAGGAATATTTTCAAAGTGTGTTAAAGAATATGATCCTCCACTATCACTCGTAGCTCCTCCACTACTTTCATTGGAAACAAACTGTCCAAGGGCTATGGCATTTCTTCCACGATCTTTCTCGAAAGCGATGTCACTGACGATAATTCATTTGGTCCTGAAGCACCAAACCACATTTTGTGCAAATAGCATCTCCTGTACCAGGATCTGTTTCGATGCTGGTACAGGAGAACCATGAAGATTTTTATTTTAAAATTAATAAATGTTTAATTTATAAATTGAAATGGATAAATATAATATATTTACATAATAAAAATATGGAAAATAATAAATTACCTCAGAATTGTTTAAATTCCATAATATGTGTTAATGCTTACTAATGAAAACATTTATATAATATGTATATGTAAATAACTGGTAGCAGAAAATGATTGTATTTTTGTTTCTTGACTTCTATTAATTTATTGAATCAAGTTTTATTTTACTAATTTCTTTGAAACTACAAAATATAAGATAATAATTATTCTTATTAGATTCGGAAAATTGAAGAGTAACACAACAAATAGTATGTTAGTGATTGAAAAAAAAATATCATAAACAAAATAGTTTTGCTGATGAATGTTTGATTGATATAATTGATATAATTATAACAGCCACTTGATAAATTTGAACTATTTTTTTTTTTCAATTTGAAAATTTTCTATAAAAGTTGGTTTTTCATTCTATAATATATTTCGAGGGGAAAGAACAACGTATCTAGTACAAACAGCTTAATAAGAAGATTAACAGTTGAATTGTCTAGAAATGAATTGACCCTACAATAGCCAGTTACTGGAACATTTATAACTTAAGGAGAAAAACATTGTAAAGAATATCTCACTCTTGAAAAATGAAAATGTATATTATATGAATGATTTTGTCAAAGTAATTAATTAAAACGTGATTTAAAATTATATCCAAATGCATTTATTGAATTAGACTAAGGCATTATAATTTTATGATGAATATATCAAAAAATTGTTAAAAGAGTCGCAATTTTTCATAAGGAAAATGCAATTCTTTGTAAGGTAAACGCGATTTCCTTTAAGCGAAACGTACCTTCATATCATCTTAAGGCATTAGTAACTCGATGGTTTGTTTAATTAATACGATAAGCATTAAAGTTGCTGTCCAGAGATTTGTTATCAATGTGAATATTGGTAGCATGCTAGTACAGTGTGTCCCAAATTCATAGGGGCACCCAGTTTTTTAGTCAAATTTTTAATGTTTTTCAACCAAACAAATCTTAATTTGCACAAGCTAT
>JAPYZL010116334.1:0-13968 GCA_030522825.1 Platygaster orseoliae
TGAGAGTAACTTTTTTTTCAGTTTTTGTTGAAAAAGGAAAAAATTGGGTGTTTTTTCAGTTTCCAGATTTTGAAAAAACCGCAAGTGAGCAAAAAAAGGAGATTGAAGATTTGAAAAATACATCAATGTGCAATGAAAATCGGATTAAAAATTTGGTGGATGAATTGAAGGAATCGAAAGATTTTCAATTACTATTAAGGCACAAAATAACTTTTCTTGAACAAACTCTGAAAGAAAAATCCATGTTTTTGGCAAAGTTGCAAGTAAATTATCAAATTTCGAAGGTGAACTATCTTTTTTTAAATTTATCTATCACGAATACACGAAAATTAAATTATTTAGAAAAGGGAACTCGATTTTTAAAGCTGATAAAAACACGATTGAAAATAGCACGAAAGAAATCGTGGAAAAACAAAAAACTAAGGTATTGAGAAAATTTTTGGTAAAGCAGGAAATTTAGAAATAATAATTCGTAAATAACATATTTCTATAGAAAAATTAAATTTCCATGGAATTGTGTAAATCCAAAGAAAATTTAGATCGAGTAATGGTGAACTTCAAGAAAATTCAGAGCATTTTGGAAAAGGAAGGAATCGTAAAATTTTCAATTACTATTGAGGCACAAAATAACTTTTCTTGAACAAGTTCTGGAAGAAAAATCAATGTTTTTAGCCAAGTTGCAAATAAATTATCAAATTTTGAAAATAAACTGTCTTTTTTGAAATTTCACTATCACGAATACACGAAAACTACACGACGAGAACTTTTTGGTTACAACAACCATTGATTTAGTAAAATATGAGCCCACCAAAGTTTTGGGTAGTACAACCAAAACTTTAGGCATAATAACCAAATTATTGGTTATTGCAACTTAATGATCAGTCATGAAAATTGAGCATTAGTTGCTACAACAGAAATTTTGGTTCTCATAACCAAATTTTTGGTTGTAGTAGCCAAAACTTTGGTGGGTCCATATTTTATTAAATCAATGGTTGCTGTAACAAAACCATTTCTCTCCTTGTAAATTATTTGCAAAACGAGAACTCGATTTTGAAAACTGAGAAAAACACGATTGAAAATAAAACGAAAGAAATTGTGCAAAAACTAAAAACTATTGAGAAAATTTACGATAAAGCAGGAACTTTAGAAATAATAATTTGTTAATAACATATTTCTGTAGAAAAATGAAATTTCTATTTGAATTGTGTAAATCCAAAGAAAATTTGGATCGAATAATGACGAAGTTAAGGAAAATTCGGTGTATTTTGGAAAAAGAAAGAATTGTAAGATTTTCAATCATTATTAAGGCAAAAAATAAATTTTCTCGAAGAAAGTCTGAAAGAAAAATCAATGCTTTTGGTCAAATCGAAAATAAATTATCAAATTTTTTAACAATAACATCATATATTTTTCTAAAAAATATTTGAGTATTTTCTCATATTTTTATCCTATTGTAAATTAATTTCAAAGATTTTGAGTATTTAAACGGATTTTCTAGTCAGCAGTATTTTTCGTTATTTTTTTTATTCCTATTTTTTTCAGTGTTCGAACAATTTACTGGTATTTTGATGAATTTTCATACAGATTTCGAAAACATGCTTTAGGATTCAAATTTTTTATAAATTTGGATAAAGCTGATATATGCATAGTTATTAAAATTCCAAGTATTTATAAAAAAATTATGACGATTTCCTAATATTTTTCTAGATTTCCAGTATTCTTTTTAATTTCCGAATTTCAATCTTGTAAAATTCAAATTTAGATCGATTTTCATCAATTTCATACAAAAATTCATTTACAATGAATTTGAGATTGAAGATTCGAAAAACACATCAATGTGCCATGAAAATCGGATTAAAAATTTGCTGGATGAATTGAAGGAATCGAAAGATTTTCAATTACTATTAAGGCACAAAATAACTTTTCTTAAACAAACTCTGAAAGAAAAATCCATGTTTTTGGCAAAGTTGCAAGTAAATTATCAAATTTCGAAGGTAAACTATCTTTTTTTAAATTTTTCTATCACGAATACACGAAAACTACACGACGAGAACTTTTTGGTTACAACAACCATTGATTTTGTAAAATATGAGCCCACCAAAATTTTGGGTCGTACAACCAAAACTTTAGGCATAATAACCAAATTATTGGTTATTGCAACTTAATGATTAGTCATGAAAATTAAGCATTAGTTGCTACAATCGAAGTTTTGGTTGTAGTAGCCAAAACTTTGGTGGGTCTATATTTTACTAAATCAATGGTTGCTGTAACAAAATTATTTCTCTCCTTGCAAGTTGTTCGCAAAACGAGAACTCGATTTTGAAAACTGAGAAAAACACGATTGAAAATAAAACGAAAGGAATTGTGCACAAAATAAAAATTATTGAGAAAATTTTCGATAAAGCAGAAAATTTAGAAATAATAATTTGTAAATAACATATTTCTATAGAAAAATGAAATTTCCATGGAATTGTGTAAATCGAAAGAAAATTTAGGTATAGCTATGGTGGAATCAGGAAAATTCAGTTCATTTTGAAAAGAATTGTAAAATTTTCAATCATTATTAAGGCATTATTAAGTCCATGCTTTTGGCCAAGTTGCAAATAAATTATCAAATTTCGAAGGTAAACTACTTTTTTTTTTAATTTTACTTACACAAATACACGAAAACTAAATTATTTTCAGAACGAAAACTCGATTTTGAAAGCTGAGAAAAACGCGATTGAAAATAGAACGAAAGAAATTGTGCAGAAACAAAAAACTAAGGTATTAAGAAAATTTTCGGTAAAGCAGAAAGTTTAGTAATAATAATTCTCAAATTACGTATTTCTATAGAAAAATGAAATTTCCATGAAATTGTGTAAATCCAAAGAAAATTTGGATCGAGTATTGACGGAATTGAGGAAAAATCAGTGTATTCTGGAAAAAGCTGCAAAACGTGAGATTGATTTAGAAGAAATAATTATAAATAAGGTACGAAAAATGGAATAATTTAAATTTTTACAGAAAAATGATTTAATATTTTTTTAGCAAAGAGAATACAATTCCCGAATCAAAAACATCGAGAAAGAAAAATCTCGATTCATACAAAGTTTAAACGAAGAAAATGAAACACTTCGTAACAAACTTTTTGGAAAATGTGCCGAATTTGACGGATTACGAGAAACTTGCAAATTGTACGCTGATCAATTGCTGATGCTCCAAAACGACGTATGTTTATTAAAAAAAAAAAACCTGATAAAACTGTCATTTTTTTTATTTTTAAAAATCCTTTGTTTATTGTTAAAGGTATTTTGTATGAAAGAAAAAATCGACGAATTCGAAGGAACTAATCGGTCTTTGAAGCAGCAATTGAAAAAGTACAAAGAGGAAAATGCTTTTCTTTCAAAGCAAATTTTCCAGGTTCGTCAAACAACTAAGTTAAAAAAACAAACTCAAATATTTTACTTTCGTTTTTAAATTTTCAGTTGCAAAGTGTACACGCTTCTTACAAAAACCTTCAAAAAGAGCATCAGTTAAAAACCGAAATTTTGTGTTTAATGTCTGAGGATTTGACCCAAACTGCAATAAGTAGATCACAACTTTGCAACGAATCCCAAAACGTGTTATTAAATATTCGCGAATGGATGGAAAATCAAAGAAAAACCGTCGGAAAACTTGCGTCAAAATTAAAAAACAAGCAGCAACAACTTGGACAAATCTTACGAGAAAATAGGTACCAAAAATACCCTTGCAAAAAAAAACTATTTTCCCGAATTTTTCCGAAAATTGCCGTTCGAAAAAGCACTTTTACAAAATTTTCTCGAAAGATGTTCACTATTACAGTTGAATTCCATGTAAAGTTCTTATTACACCAAATTTTGTTGTAATCAAATGACGTGAAAACTTACACGAAAAATATTTTTTCAGGGAATTTTCATTCACTATCGAGAAACAAAAACATTTGATCCAAGATCTGAAGCAACAAATAAAACTTTTCCACAAACCTTTGATACAACGTGCAATGAAAATAACGAGTTGCAAATGCCCTTTTTCGAAAAAAGTGAGTATGAAATTCCAATTTTAATAGGACTCAATTATTGACTGCAATGACTCGATTTTTAGGCACAGCTCGTGAGACAATTTTCCAAAAAAAGCGTCAAGTTGGAGCGAATAACTCAAAAACTTGGCGAATGTAACAAAAAATGGACAAGAGAGCCAAGAATGGACGAAAGTCGAGATTATGGATATCAATCTTCGACGAGCAAATAAATTTTTGTAACTGTTATTTACCTGTTTACGTAGCAATAAAAACAAAAAATTACGAATACATATCTATTAATTCTTTAGACATTTGCAAGTACATATACATAACAATCAAACGAGAGTATAAAGTTTCACTTGACAGTTGCTTTGTTTTTCCGAATAAATTTTCATCATCTGTTGGAATGATTTTGTTGTTGTTTTTTTAATGCGATACTTGCATTATTGAAACGCACCGATAAAAAGCGATGTACAAAAGTAAAGGCTGATCGCAGCAATATTCACAATTTTTCTCATTCTCGCGCGAGTCACGATAAAGATTAATATACGTCGTCTTAAAAAAAAGGAAACTTTTGGCATGATAAAAATATATTTGTAACAATGATGATAATTATTGTTATAGTAATAGCTAGAGGAAAAACCTCTACTATTTTACAAGATCCGTGCCGAAATTTGCTCTTGCAAAACTGAGTCCTCTTTTGTAAATTTTTTTTTTAAGTTGTTTTATTTTTATTTGATTTTTCAATCGTTGAATTGCCGGTAATTTAAGTTTTGGTAATGTAACGTAAAAATTACTGTAAATTTCAGTGGTTTATTGTGGAGAGGTTTGATATGAAAAATCAAATAAAAAAATTGCAAAAATGGGAAAAATTGTAAATATATCGAAATTTCAAAATTCACGTTATTTAGGTCATTTTAGCCAATTTTGTTATTACATCATAATTTCATAAATATTTCCCACAATTTTTCGAAACTTCGAAGATTGCAAGAATTTTTATATTGTAAAAATTTACTCATTTTTACGAATATTATCCATATTCTTCAATGATTACCAAAATTCAGAAATTTCGTCATATTTAGAATATTTTTCAAACGATAAAACTTTCGCAAAATTCATAAATAATTATCAATAGTTGAAAAATTGTAAGATTTTAAGCGTTTCGAAAATTCAAAAAATTTTGTAAAGTTCTAATATTCAAGCCATTTGCAAAATTATAGAAATGTGATTGACAAGGGAAATTCGAAAAATTGTCAGACACTTGAAAATTTCAGAAATTGCGAGAATTTCAATATTGTAAAAATTTACTCATTTTTAAAAACATTATTCATATTCTTAGATTACTAAAATTCAGAAAAATCGTAATATTTAGAACATTTTGTAAACGATAAGACTTTCGCAAAATTCATAAATTATCAACATGTGGAAAATTGTAGGATTTCGAGAAAATTTTAAGCAATCTGAAAATTCACTAAATTTTGTGTAATTCAAATATTCAAGCTATTTCCGAAATTGCAAAAATGTGTGATAAGGGAAATTCGAAAATTCTGACATTTGAAAATTTCGATGATTGCAAGAACTTTTCTATTGTAAACATTTACCCATTTTTATAAATATTACTCATATTCTTAGATTATTAAAATTCAAAAAAATCGTCACATTTTACAAACGATAAGACTTTCGCCAAATTCATAAATTATGAACATTTGAAAAATCACAAAATTTTGTAAAATTCAAATATTCAAGCCATTTTCAAAATTGTATAAATGTGATTGACAAGGGAAATTCTAAAAATATTGTTGAACACTTAAGTTTCAAAAATTGCAAGAATTTCAGTATTGTAAAAATTTACTCATTTTTATAAATATTATTCATATTCTTAGATTTCTAAAATTCAGAAAAATGGTCACATTAAGAACATTTTGCAAACGATAAGACTTTCGCAAAATTCATAAATTATCAACCTTTGAAAAATTGTAAGATTTATAGAAAATTTTAAACGTTCTGAAAATTCACTAAATTTTAAGCATTCAAGCCATTTTCAAAATTGTAGAAGTGTGATTGATAAGGGAAATTTGAAAAATTGTCTGACTCTTAAAAAATTTCGAAGATTGCAAGCATTTAAATATTGTAAAAATTAACCCATTTTTATGAATATCATTCATATCTTTCAACAAGTATTAAAATTTACAATATTTTTCAAATGATAGGACTTTCGCGAAATTAATAAATTATCAATAGTTTGAAAATTGTAAGATTTATGAAAATATTAAGTGTTCTGAAAATTCACAAAATTTTGTACAATTCAAATATTCAAGCAATTTTCAAAATTTTAGAAATGTAATTGACAAGGTAAATTCGAAAAATTTTCACATATTTCAATATTGTAAAAATTCACTCATTTTTATAAATATCTTTCAGATTCTTCAATGGTTACTAAAATTCAGAAATTTTATGACATTTAGAATATTTTTAAAACGATGAGACTTTCGAAAAATAATAAATTATTAGTAGTTCAAAAATGCTCGAGGTTGGAAAATTTTAAACATTCTGAAAATTTGAGACAAAAAATGCTTAACGTAATTCAACAATTTCGGTTGCGCGAAAGAGTTTTTAATAATGCATTATGAAGTTCAAATCAACGACTAAAAAATTTACTCAATATACCATCAAACTTGTTATTATGTTGCTACATATACCAACAAAATAAGCAAAAAATCCTCACATAAATAACTCAAATATTTCCATCTCTGCTAAATTTTACTTTCTCACAACTAAAACAAATTTCGAAAATTTCCTTAAAAATTTGCTGCTAAAATCAAACCTTTTTTCCCAAAAGAAGACACAGTTCTGGTCGAGCACCTCAAACATTTACCATGTATAAGTATTGAAACCGTGTAATTATCATGAATTTCGCTTATTACACAAATTACATCACTTACACAATATATTTATAGTTTATTTATATATTTATATATTTATAACACCGCCCATTCACTACCGAATTGAAAACGAGACTTGGTATTACGTTTCTTCAATTTTTTACTCGTGCATACTCTTTTTATCTCATTCTCTCTCACAATCATTCGAGCTAAATGTTCGAGTCGCTCTTGCTTCACACTGCTCGTCAAGTTTTTTTTTCCTTTCGCACTTATGATGTTTCTCATTTCGAGGATTACGACGCGCATCTGAAACCAAAAAAATCCGTTTTACGAAAGAAAACGTTCATTTTAGTTTCAATTATTTCACATTTCCGGGCGTTTATTCATCAAAAACAACAAATCAAATTAAATTGCACTCGTATCATTGCCAAGATTGGATTCATTGAAACCAATCGCCTTCGAAATAAAACGGACACGGAGAAAAAAAGCTCAACGTACCGCCGTATCACGTCATTTCCCCATTAGGCGTCATTGCCAGTCGAAAATTTAATCAAAAAATACTTACCCTCAAAGTGAAAATCGGAAAACAAGAAAAAAAAAGGTCAGATTTGAAAAAAAGAAAGTTTTAATTGCGTTTTTGGAGTCACAGAAATGCTCAAAAAATACAAATTTGTTTTTCGTTACAAGTTTTTTTTTTGTTTTTTTCATCAGGACGGAGAAGAACGGCAAAAAATGTGAAATTTTCCAGATTTAAGATTTTTGTTCAATGTGATATTAATGACAGGTTCAATTATGCAACGACAATTGCACGAAATTACAATAAACTATCAAGTTGGCAGTATTTTAAAGTTGAACATATAATTTTATTCTCCACGTTACATAATATTTACAGCTACAGAGTTTATTTCATAAATCAACGTAAAACTTAGGAAATTACAGAAAAAAAACAAAAAGATAGAAAATGCACGATCCAATTTTCCCGATACCAATTCCTCGAATAAAACAGACGTTTAAAATTCTGCGTCCAGTTCTTTTCAGTCTCTGATCAATAATCCGCGAATGTACAATAATGTCGTTTCAACAAACGTGCGTAATAAAAATTCGTAAATTTGCTATACATTTAAATCAAAACATTATTATTCTACGAGTTTTTCGAAATTTCATCAATTACGAAGTAAACTATTTCAATACAAATCCACGTTACACTTTTCCTCGCATTTATAATTAACCTAAAAACATTATTTTGAGTAAAATACATCATGCGTTTGGATAATTGCAACGTTTTCCGTCGATTGACACGATAAGCACATACAAATGTCAATTCCCTATCCACAACAAATTCCTCAATCGCTCGTTACCGCAGAATCTCAATCAAAACTTCGCTACGCCTCCAAAATATTTCGTTTCATTATCCAGGAATGATTCCAAAAAAAATTGCATTAATCCGCGATGCGCGCCAACTCGAAATTCTATCGAAAAAAATCAGTGTTTTTGATATTTACAAATTCAAAATAATCTAACTAATGGAAAATTGGTGAGACAGAAAAAAGACAATGAATCCCCATTATTTTACATTAAATTGCGATTGGTGCATCATCATCAAAACGTGATTCTGCATTTTGATACAAAAATATAACTGCAAAACGTAAAAAAAAACAAACAAAAAAAATTACGATTTTTTAACCCAAAATTTTTACTATCCGCAGCGTAAATTTCTCTACTGTAAAAAATATGTGGCCCGTCGGGTAAAAGAACCGTTTCTTGAGTGCATACGTTCATGGTCCATTTTCGTACCTCGCGACGTAAGAAAATGAGCCTTATCGCGATATGCGCCCGAGACAGTTTCGCCGTTTTATGGGTACCAATAGACTTTTAGAGACACGTACGGATTTGGTTAATCACTTGCAGCAATTGCCGGTGCTTGTTTTTTGCCCTTCCGTATCCACTAGTCGGCGTCCTTGTCCACTCGTACTCGCATTTCCGGGTTGTTCGTTTTTAGGGAGTTTTTTCGCTAACGAAATTTCACAAAATTAAAAACAATTTCATCACTTGTCGAGCATTAACGAGTTTATTATTTATTTATTCAATCAGGTGTACAAAATACAAAGCTTCCTCCCCACAAAAAAAGCATATGCTTTCTGTTCATATGCCTGACATATTAATTAATTAAAATGGATTCAATATTATAATTAATACAATAAAAAGAAATAGATATTTATGCTACAAGGGAGAAAAAGGATGATTCCAACGAGTACAAAGTTGGAATCATCCTTTTTCTCTCTTGTAGCATACAATATTTTTTTCCATGCATGTGTACAAGTGGCCACTTCATTTTTATGGAACGCAGAAACGAAATCTCCTTTATAGGGTATTCGTGAATTAGCGGGAGAAATCATTCTTCCCTAGGGAAATATTCATTTCTCCCGGATATCCGCACTGAGAGAAGAAATGTTAACTATTAAGATATGTATATTTGGTAATGGCGAAATAGATATATATATTTGCCCCAAACGTATGACACTTTTAAATAAATATAATTTTTTGACAGTTACCAAATTATATTTGATCAAAAGTGTAATACGTTTGGGGCNNNATTTCTCCCGCTTATTTGCGAGTACCCCAGAAAGGGGATTTTGTTCCCGCGTTTCATGCAAATAAAGTGGCCATTTCTACGCATGCATGGGAAAAAATACATTTGATATATTTATATTTTAAAAGAAAAATGATATTTGCAGTGATTTTTGATCAAGTTAATAAATAGATAATAATAAATAATAATAAATATAATTCTAAGAACTTGATTAAAAATTTATGAATTTAAAGTAATAAATAATGACAATAAGAAATTTCTATCAAAATTTTATTTTATTTATAGCCCATTCGATAAAAAAATCTGAAATCTATAAAATATGCGGAATTTTTATAAGGTTTTAATTCCCAGAGCATTGAATTTCAGAAAGTTATATACAGAAATTAATAATATCTAACAACCGTACAAGTTGTATAAATGATGAGGAAATATGAAAAATACATAAAAAATATCAGAAAAAAGCAAAATTATAACGTTAGTGACCTTAAAATTACAAAAATTGAGTATATACACATATAAAAAAATTTTATGCTTTGGATTCCAAAATTTATATTACTCTACAACTCGGAAATTCGGAACCAGATCGTCAAAAATTAAAATCATAAAATCCCAGAAGAAATATATTTTTGAAGTATTTCAGGAATTTTGAGGTTTTCGTATTTTATATTATTCATACAATTTCGCAGTCTTTTTCGGTATTTTTATATATTTCTTGGAATAACAAGGTTCACTTTATTTATTTGTAGAATTCGATGCTAAAGTATTGAAATTCGCAACAAATTTTAGTCTGTCAATTTTTAATTAATTTTTAGATCACAGTATATATTTATAGAATTATAATTTTATTAGATTTTCAGTATATTTAGAGATGTCTAGAAAAATTAGATTTACGTAGATTTTGAATATTTTCGAACTTTTTAAAGTGTTTATAAAATTTTCAACATTTTATAATATTCTTACGGATTTCTAGTATTTATATAGACTTTTATGTACGGTTTTTTGGAATTTGATAGTCTAGAATTTCAAATTTTATAGATCGTACGTATTTTTTCAAATTTTTCAGAAAATACTTCATTATAGAATTGTGTAATACTTTTAGTATTTCTTCAGTTTCTTTATTATTCAAAATACTTTTTAGTATTTTCATGAATTTCTGTCTAAGTTTCTAGAATTCTAATTTCAATATAATTCCAATAATGTATAGCTCTGAATCTTAATCTAAATTAATTTTTTTTTAATCCAATAATTGCAGTATTTTTGAAGATGTTTGGGAAAATCAAATCTAAGTAGATTTTGAATATTTCATTGATTTTTTATATTTACGTACTTTTCAAAGTGTTTCTAAAATTTTTTACCGTTTCACGACGTTCCTACAAATTTCAACTATTTCTATAGATTTTTACATACGTTTCTCTGGAATTCCGAATTTCACAAATTTATTTATTATTTATTCAGATTTTTCTGAAAGTAGTTCTTCCATAGAATTCCAATACTTTTAGTATTTCTTCAGTTCGTTCATGATTCAAAATACTTTTTTGTATTTTTATGAATTTCTATCTAAATTTCAAGAATTCGATGCCCTAGAATTTTTATTTTTTTTAAATTTTCAGTATATTTAAAAATGTCTAGGAAAATTAGATTTCACGTAAATTTTTCATATTTTCGAACTTTTTGAAATGTTTATATTATTTTTTAGCGTTTTATAGTATTTTTTATGGATTTCTAGTCTTTATATAGATTTTTATATACGTTTTTTTTTAATTTCATTATGTAGAATTTCAAATTTAATGAATCGTACGTATTTTTTCACATTTTTCAGAAAACATTACTTGAATAGAATTCTAATATTTTCAGTATTTCTTCATTTTGTTTACAATTCAAAATACTTTTCAGTATTTTCATGAATTCCTGTCTAAATTTCTAGAATTCTAATTCTAATAATTTTTTCTTAATATTAATCTTAAGATTTTTTTTTATTCGTCAATAATTCCAATATTTTTTAATATGTCTGCGAAAATTGAATTTACGTTGATTTTGAATCGATTTAAACATTTTTTTACTTTTCATAGTGTTTATAATATTTTGTAGTGTTGTATAGAATTCTTAGAGATTTTTATTTTTTTTTTTTTAGAAATTTTATGATCTAGAATTCCAAGTTTTACAAATTTATTCATTATTTATTCAGATTTTTCTGAAGGCTCTTTTTTCATAGAATTCCAATACTTTTAGTATTTCTTCAGTTTGTTTGATTCAAAATACGTAACTATATTTTTATGAATTTCTATCTAAATTTCAAGAATTCGATGTTCTAGAATTATAATTTTATTAGATTTTCATATATTTAAAGAAGTCTAGGAAAATTAGATTTACGTAGATTTTGAGTATTTTCGAACTTTTTAAAAAATTTTAATATTTTTTAGCGTTTTAGAGTATTTTAATGCATTTCTAGTCTTTCTATAGATTTTTATATACGTTTTAAAAATTTGATTATGTAGAATTTCAAATTTTATACATCGTACGTATTTGTTCACATTTTTCAGAAAACGGTACTTTAATAGAATTCTAATTTTTTCAGTTTGTTTATGATTCTAAATACTTTCTAGTATTTTCATGAATTTCTATCTAAATTTCTAGAATTTTCATCAATCCAAAAATTCATTGCTCTTTAAGAAAATCTTAATTTTTTTATTGGTCAAATAATTCCAGCATTTTTAAAAATGTCTGCGAAAATCAGATACGTAGATTTTGAACATTTTCAAACTTTTTAAAGTATTCATAAAGTTTTGTAAGATTTTTTAGTATTATTATAGATTTCTAGTATTCATATAGATTTTTCTAAAAGTAGTTATTTCATAGAATTCATTTTTTGTTAAGTATTTCTCCATCTAGCTCATGATTTAAAACACTTTTCTGTATTTTTATGAATTTCCATCCAAATTTCCAGAACTCGATGCTCTAGAATTCCAATAACTTATTATTCTCAATCTCAATTTCATGTAATGTTTTTATTAAAATCCAATAATAATTTATTCCAGTATTCTTCAAGATTTCTGGAAAAATTATATCTAATTAATTCATCAATAAACTGACTGAGAAAAAATAAAAATACTTTAGTATTTCCAAATTTAAAGAACTCGATGCTCTAGAATTCCAATAACTTATTTTTCCTAATCTCAATTTTATGTAATTTTTTTTATTAATCTAATAATTTATTCCAGTATCCTTCAAGATTTCTGGAAAAATTATATCTAATTAATTAATCAATAAACTCCAATTGACTGAAAAATAAATAAAACTAAAAATACTAAAATTCTTTCATCAAGTTGCTTTTCTCGAAACAAGTTTTGCATTTCCAAAATTAGGGTTAAAGCAAATGTTGAACTTACCAATAATTGAGAATATATCATTTACGTTCATTGCAGTTTTCGCCGACGTTTCCATGAAGAGCAGTCCATTTTCGTCCGCGTAAACTTGAGCGTCGTCGTACTCGACCATTCTCTTGTCGGCGAGGTCTGCTTTATTTCCCGCTAATGCTATTACTATGTTGGGATTCGCTTGTCGTTGTAGTTCCTTAACCCACGTTGTGGCGCGTGTGAATGTGTCCTAGATAAAAACAAACCTTTCTTTCATTAATTTTTTACATTCATAGTTATTCATCGTGTGAATATTCAAAGTCGACAAAGTATAAAATGGTCAAAGTAACTTAATTTAATGACTTTACATTTTTCTTTTTTTTTTGAAGTGAAACTTTTTAACCGGCGCCTAGGGGGGTGAAAAGCGTTATGTGATGTGATGTGATCGGGTGGACCTTTATCTAGGTTCCAGTGTAAAGTGGGACATATATCGAGGTTCCAGTGTAAAGCGACCCCTATATGTCTTATACCGAGGTTCCAATGTAAAGTCAGCGCTATATGTCTTTTATCGAGGTTCCAGTGTAAAGTGGGACATATTTCGAGGTTCAAGTGTAAAGTGACTCCTATGTCTTATATCGAGGTTCTAGTGTAAAGTCAGCCCTACGTTTGTCTTTTATCGAGGTTCCAGTGTAAAGTGGGACATATATCGAGGTTCCAGTGTAAAGCGACCCCTATATGTCTTATATCGAGGTTCCAATGTAAAGTCAGCGCTATATGTCTTTTATCGAGGTTCCAGTGTAAAGTGGGACCTGCATTCCCTATATCGAGGTTCTAGTGTAAACTGGGCCCGTCCTATATGTCCTATATCGAGGTTCCAGTGTAAACTGAGCCTTAAATCTCTTATATCTAGGTTCCAGTGTAAAGTGAGCCTAATATGTCCTATATCAGGGTTCCAGTCTAAAGTAAGTCTCATATGTCCTATATCGGGGTTCCAGTCTAAAGTTAGGCCTATATGTCTCATATCGGTTCCAGTGTAATGTGAGCCCTATATGTCCTATATCGAGGTTCCAGTGTAAAGTGAGCTCTATATGTCCTATATATGTAATCTGGTGATCCTGGTGT
>JAPYZL010116354.1:0-15097 GCA_030522825.1 Platygaster orseoliae
ATGCTACACGAGACAAAAAGGATGATTCCAACGAGTGCAATTGCGCACTCGCTTCGCTCGTGCCCAAACTTTGCACTCGTTGGAATCATCCTTTTTTCCCTTGTAGCATAAATATCTATTATCAATTTTTAGTAGTACGAAAAAAAAAATAATAATAATAATGATGTTTATGAAAGATACTGTTTTGTGAAAATCATTTACCATGTAATCAAAATCGTTGAAATTTTGTATACTATAGTATATCAAATTCTAGAAATATCTAGTGATCCATATAAATACTAAAAATATATAAAAATACCAGAATATGCAATAAAATTCAGAAAAAACAAAATACAAAAATTCAGAAAATCTATTCATAAAAATCTGTTTCTAACAAATCTGTAAAAGTATTGAAATTTTAGAACTTAATGTATCGAATTCTAGACAGGTGTGTAGAAATTCATAATTAAATTGGAAAACCTTTGAAGTTTTCTACATAAAGTAGAAATATGAAAAATACAAAAATTACTATAAAAAAAATCTCAATTTTAGTGACTTGCAAATTATTAAAATTAAATTCCAAAAAAAAAGGAAAATGAAAAATGTGTCACTTGGGACTCCAAAAGCTTTTTACCCTCGTAATATTGAAATTTCAAAATTTCAAAAACCGTACTCTTGTAACCCCATAACCAAAAATAAAAAATCATAAGACCTTGAAGAAAGTGAACATTTTTTCAAAAAACTCCTATAGGAAATTTTAAGTATTCAGACATTTCAAATTCTTAGCCCTCAATTTTAAGTCATGATACTAAAATCTACAGTTGTAAGGTAAATTTATTGTTTAAACCTACTCTTAAATAAACTAGAAGTTAATTTAAAATTTGTTTCATTTTTCAAAATTTTATTTTAATTTCAACAATATCGTTTCATTCAACGAACAATCGAATTTCTTTAACATAGAGGGTCCCAGCAATACCGAGCATTGTCAGTCCCTGAACTGACCCAACAAATGTTCGACGCGAAAAACATGATGGCAGCCTGCGATCCGCGACATGGCAAGTATTTGACAGTCGCGGCGGTTTTCCGAGGTCGGATGTCAATGAAAGAAGTCGACGAACAAATGATGAACATCCAGAGCAAAAACAACTCGTACTTCGTTGAATGGATCCCGAATAACGTTAAAACCGCGGTAACATTAAAATCCACAAAACTCGACATAATTTTGACGTATTACCCATAACAAAAATTTTTTTATGTAACATGATTTTTCCCTTCATTTTTATGACAAAAGAAATTTGTGAAAAACAAAATTTTGTTTTTCACCAGTTTGGTACTTATGTTACAGATCAAAGCTGATTTTTTCAAATTTGAATAAGTTAAAAGTTTAATGACTGCTTTTTGATTTTAATATGCAGGTTTGTGACATTCCTCCACGTGGTTTGAAAATGTCAGCAACATTTATTGGAAACTCTACGGCCATTCAGGAACTTTTCAGACGCGTTTCAGAACAGTTCACTTCCATGTTTAGACGCAAGGCGTTCTTGCATTGGTATACTGGAGAAGGTGTGTTTACGAACCCAAAAAATTCATGTTTTTTACTACCATTTATAATTAAATCCCCTTTTTTGAACATAGATAATGGTTCAATAATTTATCATAAATCAAAACAGTGAAACCAAAGGATACGAAACAGTATTTTTCAACTGCAATTTTTTCGTTATCGTATTTGTAAAGCATTAAAAATAATACTTTTACAGGAATAATCTGAAATGTAAGATGTTGAATACATGCAGATATAATGCAAAATCACGTCATAAATGCTTTTTTCATTTTTCAATTCATCAAACAAGTTTTACAATCTATCTATTATCTGATAGTTTATAGAAGTTTATAGCTTTCTTGGGTTGCAAGTTAATTTTCCCCAAAAGATAAGATCTTTAGTAATTAATCGTATAACAATTATATAAATGATTTCAGTCGTTGACGTGATAGCGTTTCAATTAATTAGAAAACGCAATTGAATTCGAGTACAAGGTTTCAGTTTCTCGAAGGTGTTCTTACAAGCGTAAACTTTGGTCTTGTATTCCATTCACACTGACATTGACAATAAATAATAAATTCTTATGTTCTTATTGGTTGCCAAAATGATACTTTGGTTTTTGGAATTCCGGTATTCGGATTTCATAAAAATTTATTTGACTTCATTCAAACAAATTTTATTATACATATATTTTAAATATCTGTAAGATCTAAAAAATCTTCGAAACTCCTAAAGCTATAAATAAAATTTGAATTCCCTGAAATCTGTAATTTTAAACATTAAAAATCACTGAAATATCTCTAAATTATAAATTTCGAAGATTTTGAACTTTTTGATCTCGTTTTGTGACAATAACTTATTAATGAACGTTTCTGAAAAATAAAGAGATAGGAAAAATGCAGTGAAACAGTGGCCTTAAATTTAATGATTATCTTAAGGTATGGACGAAATGGAGTTTACTGAAGCAGAAAGCAACATGAACGACCTTGTCTCCGAATATCAGCAGTATCAAGAGGCGAGAGAAGATGAGGGTGAATTCGACGAAGACGAAGAAATCGAAGGCGAAGAAAATTAATTAGAAAAATCTCATCAAAATGTCTCACTTCCCTCCCTTCTTCTATTTCCAAAATAAGCCCCCAAAACCTTCATCAATTTGCCAAATTTCCATAAAAAAAAATTCCCCAAAATGTACTAGAGACAAATATAACATCTGTGAATTTATAAATAAAGAATTTGTTTTGTAAAATTGGCAATTTTTTTTCACCAACATATTTATCTTCTGCATTTTGTTTGTACCACAGATATTTGAAACTTGATACTCAATGCATAAAACCTTTTTTCCGCTGTATCAAACAATACGCAAAGCAAAAAACTGGGAAAAAGCAAAAAACGACTCGCGTTATTCTTAGCGTCATAAATTATTGAAATGAAGCGAGGATGCGGCGCGCAAATCTCAATCAGTAAACTTGACCCCGATCAACAATCCTGGGATTGCGCAAGTCCTGGAATCGTTTTAATATATCAAGCTAATCGCCAGTTAGAGGCTCCCGGCTTCGAGCATAATGTTTTCTCTTTTTTTTATCTCTAAGTTATGAAGAAATAATAATTCGAACTTATTCTAACCATAAAATATTTGTTTATAAAGTTGATAATTATTACATATATCAGTAAATGCTTTTGTCGTATTTTTATCTAAGTATTTTGGAATAAATAACTAATTGTAAGTAAATTTATGATCTGCCACTTTTCGTAAATATTTTGGCTTGTTTTACATAATGTATATGTTTTCAAATCAATAAAAATGCCTGACAATTTATTAATTCTAGGAAAATTAAGTAAGATTTCACGTTTATTTTTTCTATTGATTTCTCAGAAATTGGAGAATCAATTTGGAAAATTCAGAAATGTTGTTATCTTGGCTGGGCATTGAAAATTTCATCAAAGCTCATTTTCTAAGACAATGAAAATGACAATTTTTTTTCTGTTGCTCATTTTTTAAGGAAAAAAAATGTAAAGTTTTATTGTCATTTGAAAAGTTGTGAGGCCTCAATTTATCTCTCAAATAATCTTTGCGTTATTTGATACTATCAAATTGCACGTGGCCGATGACGTACGTCTTGACATATAAGACGGTAATGAATGTCACTTTGTTTGGGAAACCCAGAATCGTATTTGAAATTAGTAATAAAAATTTATGAGACTCACTGTAAAATGATGAATTTCCCGTAGAAAAGTGATTTAGTTCAATATTCAACTTATTTGCCAAGTGTGATCAAAAATTGCATGAAAAATGCAATGGTGTCTTATTTTAGTTCCTCATGGGATATTCTTCAAAAGAGATGAAAAACGCAGGATGAAATATAATTTTTCATACAAATTAAAATAGTTTTGTGTATTTTCGTCATTTATTTTTTTTTCAGGGAAAAATATATTTAACGTTAGGTTTACTGGAATTGAAACCATAATGAAATAACATACACAATTTTACGAAATTTTGATTCATGACATATCGAAAATACGATGAACAAAACATGGTGTGTAAAACACTAATAGTGTTTTCATGTTTCAAAAAGTTTTCCGAAAACTATATGTTCCTAAAAAATTGTAGAGTATATAATCTTTAAAATAAAAATATCGAAATAGTTTTTTACACATGCAAATACATTGTATTATATTTTTTTGTAATTTTGAACTCCACAAATTTCAAGTATTCAACCCAAAACTGAATTTTTTACATGCTAATACATTACATTATCAGTTTGGTTGTAATTTTGAAGTAACATACATACTCTTAATTTTTCTATAATTTATATAAACAACAATTTTTGAAAATGCTGCAAAAAGGCCAATTTTAAACTTTCAGTGCCCATAACTTTAAAACTACTTTTCCAATCGTAAAGCTAAAAACCATTCTATTCGAATGATACATACTTTTAGTTAGTAGAATTGATTGCTCTTAAGATTTTCGTCAATTACTGAAAAAAGAACTAAAAAACGAGATGGTATCCATTGTGCATAAATTTTTCGTGCATTATTGACTTTTTTCATAAATTTCATGTACATACAGATTTTCATGCAGCCATTGATTGTGCATAATTTTTTGTGCAAAGTGAAATTAAAACTTGCTCTTCATATACAAGAAACTCGTTGCAACAATCGATGAAAAATCTGAATTGCATCCTCAGTGATTTTGGTTTTTTATGACAAATGTCAAAGTTCTTACAAAAGTCAGAAATTTCTTATGAGAATTGCGTTTTCTATGAAGTTGAACTTATAAAATTTTCTACAAAAAAATTTTCTTATAAAATGACTTTTTTAAAATTTATAAGAAAAATTTTTTTAAAGAAACTAGTTACACTTCTACAAAAATCTAGAAATCTAATAAAAAATGTAAAATTAATAATATGAAATATCGTTATTTATTGAATATTTGAATATAAAACATTTTGAAAAATCTTATTTAAAAAACAGTATTGAAAGAATAATAACATTGAAAACGAAGAATAAAGATAACTCCTTAAAAATAGGAATCAACTGAAATAATAAAACACACATAACCTGAAAAATTTAGAAAGACATTTTTGGAAAAGCTGATGGTTGAATAGACGAATTTGTTCTAAAACAAATTTTGAAATAAATTTCATATATACAGAAAAGAATGTAGATAAAAAAAGATTTTAGAAAATTTTTCCCAGGAAATAGAATTTTATACAAAACATTTCCTTTTAAGGTTTTGATAAGGTTACTATTTTAAAAAAGTTTTTCTTATAAGAATTTCATACAGTTGATTTTATACAAATTTTTATAATTTTTGTATAAAAATCAAAATCGCTAGGAATACAGATCAGAAATACAAGCAAGCATTGGTATTATTAACAAGTATTCCTGAATTACTTTTTTACAATTATGAATAAATTATCATGATATAACTCATCTAAACGAAGATATGGTATTTATTAATGTGAACAATTATAATATGCATAATAAATATATGCACAATGTTAACAATGTACCAAAATTTATGTAGAATAAATACCCTCCCTGAAAAACGTGGTTTTTTGTTTATTTCTTGATAACGCTCCTTCGAAACAATTAATTATTGATATTTACGTACCTACTCACAATCAGTGAACCAAAACTAGCCTAAAAAATTCTTTCTTCCAAAGATATTCCAAACTAACTAAAAATTTGTTAACTAGTGTTCATGATGATTCATTATAATTGAAAAATAAAAAAACTGTAAGAAAAAAAATGAAAAAATCTCACGATTCTTTTGACTATAAAGTGCTTGTTTACATTACACCACGTCGGGTTCAAACGAGGTCGAGATGACATGTCGCGATAAATAATTCAATGTGCGATATCGTTTACAGCATCTCGAAAAACGGCGTCGCGAGAAAATGATCGTAACGCGGATCAGCAAGTGCTCCCCTCCCATACTTTGTTATTAAATGGGGAATATTTTTCCTCCGCCTGGCTTCATAATTGACGAGAAGGGCCTTCGAATATTGTGCAAATGAGCGCTTTTCCACGGGTGCTTTATCGTCTTATATCGCAGCGCGTAATTAAAAACACCGTAACCAAGTATTAGACAAGCTCGTAACAATCGTTTGCGAAGACGACGCATTGTCTTCGAGATGTTTGCATGCACCGAAAAAGAGGACGATTTATAAAAATATAGAATTCGGAGTAATGTAGGTTTCTGACACAAACTGATATTAACTGAATATTAAAGAGATGTGTAGTTGTAGCGTTCAATATTTATAACTTACAGTTGGAAATTTCAATGAATTGACACTTGCAGAAATCATACGTGTAATGAAGAAAATGAATGATGAGATGTTTTTTAATTCATTTTTGAAAAAAAGTCAGAATTTTGAAAAAACTTATCAATTTATCAAGATTTTAGTTTTGTATTTTTTACTTTTTGTTTCCTTTTTCAGACTTTTTCGATTCTGAAAGTTTCATTGGTTTTCAGAAATTATAGAATAGTAATTTTTTATTAATGGTGTAGGAAAGGATAACTTTGCAATAAAACATCTAGATTTGATCAATAACAATAGCAACAGTTACATAAATAATAGCGATTTGTTGTAATAAACAAATGGACATTGAATTATTAAAACTTTTATTTTTTTTTACTTATTTTTACTTCTTTCATTTTTATTCTAATTTTTTTCAAACACATTATTACATTTGAATGTCATTAAGAATACTAAAGATTAATTTATCATTTATCAGAGAAATATCAACCTTTGATATTATGCGAGACTTTGTTAAATTTTTTTTTCCAATATTTCGAAATTTATATAAAATTTCTATACATTCTAAAACAGATTGAATACGTAGGACGAAAATACTCCGTGTCGAAAATAAGATTTTATAATTGGTAACAAAACTTTTTTTATGTGTTCAACATATCCAGTTTTCAATGTTTTTAAATATGTCATGAGTGTAGTCCTTTTTTTCACTTTATTGAAACATGAGTCGTACTTTAAATTGCTTTCAGAGATTTGGCATTTTTCTTATAATTTTAATCAAAACTGTAGTTTATAAGGTTTTGGTACAAAAGTACAACAATTTTGTAGTTTTCTTTTTTGTATTTTTACAACAATAAAACTAAGTTCATGCAAAAAAATATATTCATATTAAATATATATTTTTTTACCGCTTGAAAAAAATAAGTTTGATATTCGGAAAAAAATTATCACTTGTGAGTAAAACGCTTAAACATGTAACGACTTTCACAGAATGTTGTTCGTATGTTACCTCTACCTATTCATAGAAAAAAATAGAAAGAAAAAAAAATGCTGCAAAATTGAAATTTTTTACCTAACAGTTTTCTCACATTTTCGACTAACGCCAGAAACGATTTAAGAGCGTTTTAAGAAGTATTTTAAACCCAGTTTTCCAAAATTTCGTGCAATTTTGAATAATCACAAAAACCTCAATGAAATCAATAAATTTTCTGATGAGAAATAAATATGTATTCAAAATTTTTCTACGTAAAAGAAATAGGTCTACATTTGACAACAAAATTGAAAATCATGAATTTTCTAAAAAGGAAAGATTTCTAGCCTAAAACGAAAAATACTTATATTTTCAAACTAATTTCTGTATTCATTCAATGAATTTGCGGTTTATTTTAATTTTTCTTAATTACCTGAATTTAATTTTACTAAAGTAAACAATAAAATGAAATTTTTTTCGATCTATAGTAGTATGATTATAGTCTGACTACTTTGTAAATTTTTACATGTTATCAATTTTTAAAATCGCGGAACTTTAAAGAAAAAAATTTCGTTTCTTGTTTCTTTTTCGAGTTTCAAGAATTTATAAAAAATTTATCATAATTAAGAGAGTTAAATCGTAGTCGAACGATAATCACACTACTTTAAATTGACAAAAAAATTAAAATTTCTATTTCACTCCAGTAGGATTCTCAAAATTGTGTGAACCATCAACCCAGACTTTTTTCAGAAGTCCTCTCTTTGCAATAATTCAACGGCAGAATAATGAAAATTTTTTCAAAAAACATACATTTTTTTTGTTGTTGAGGATCTAACAAATGAAAAGAACCATGTTGAAAAAAATTGAAAAGTGTTCTTGCAGTAAAATTCCGAAAAATCGCCCGGAAAAACTGCTGTCACATAGGAGTACCCCCTTAACTGGTTGAATCGATGAATGAATGAGGAAAGCAATTGTTCAACAGTTATTTTAATTGAACAAACAATTGAAAAAATTGTTCGTCACTGAACAGTAACTACTAAAACATTCATGCAAGTTCACTGTTTCAAATAGTAAAATTTCGACTGTTTCAAATCGACGAAATTCGTCCATTTAACAACCAGTAGATTTAACTGATTGAATCGATTAATTCCACTAGATGAATGAGAAAAATAACTGTTTAGCAGTGATTTCAATAAAACAAACAGTTGAAGCAACTGTTCATAAATTGAAATCAACTCCTTTAATAGTTGTAAAAGTTCACTGATTCTAACACTAAAATTTCGACTGTTTCAAATCGACGAAATTCGTCCATTTGTCAACCAGTAGATTTAACTGATTGAATCGATTAATTCCACTAGATGAATGAGAAAAACAACTGTTCATTAACTGAAATCAACTACTAAAATAGTCATAAAAGTTCACAGTTTCAAACACTACAATTTCGACTGTTTCAAATAGACGAAATTCGTCCACTTGTCAATCAGTAAATTAAACTGATTCAATAGATTAGTTCTGCTCGATAAGTAAATGGAAACAACTGTTCATCAATTAAAATCATCTGTTGAATCAGTAGTTAAAGTTCACTGTTTCAAACAGTCATATATCGACTGTTTCAGGTTTAGAGAATTTGCCTCTAAAATGCATGGACTTTCAGCAGAAACATGGCAATCACGCTCAATGATCATTCATAATCGAGTATCAAAAGTCTTATTCAATCGAACAAAAGCAACTTTTGCGGAGCCCGATGACTTGTTCCAGTAACCGAGGTCTCCAGGTCGGTCTTCACGCTCGGGGAACTTCGCGTCGCGGTGTCACTTCAAGGCGCACGTTTTTCTCACGGCAAATACCGGCGGTTTTCTGTTTTCCCAGTCCACATGGTAATAACTTCGGCCTTCGCCGCGCACGCCTCTTCGCTCATCAATTGCTCATTCAATGCACTCCGCGTGCATCCCATACTCCCCACTTGCTTCTAATATTATTCTAATCCTGTGGGGGAAGAAAAAGGACTTTTTTTCAACACGTTAAACCATCGGTTAAGCATCGTGGCGTCCACTATATAAGACGACATTTGCCGCTGTTCATCAGTCAGTCCTCAGTACCACTGTTCTACAGTTAACAGTCTTTACCCTCTCAGGCAACATGTTCAAGCTGGTGAGTAAGAGTGTTCTTCAGGGTGCGCGGTTCTAACGAGTGCAATTTGATAAGAAATTGATAAAACTATGAAAATAAGGATCTGAATCAGAACTTGCAGTCGAAATATTGATCGAAACTTGGATATTAAATATTGAATATAAATTACAAAATGATATTATCGGTAATCACTTTTAAAGTATAACATATAATAAAATATTTAATCAAATTTACATGAAATTGTAGTAATGTATGATGTAGATAAAAGCATAAAAATAACGATCACAATCAGAAATTGGAGTGGATATATTGATCGAAATTCGTATATTATATATGTAATATGAAATATGTGATCATATAATCGGTAATTAGTATTAAAAAAATAACATTTAATGAAATATGGATTTCAAAATACACGAAATTGTAGACTTTTGTTCAAAACTGTGAGTTTGAATAGTTGAAACTTTGAAATTGTGGTATTTACTTGAATGGATGTGAAAAAGACAATAGATTAGTAAAGAAAAATTATCAAAGATAAATAGTTATTCCAAAAAGACACAGAAGAATAGTTTTCTAAAGTTTTCCATTTAAATGTACAAAAATAAAATCAAAAATTATGAAATCAAAAAAATTTTAGAAATTATTTTATTTTTATTTTCAACTTACTGAATAAAAACCTTCGTGATATATTTGGAAAAATATGGTTAATTCATAAACCGAAAAACTCTTTTTTTTATCATAAATCTGAAATATTTGATCATATTACCTTCTAAAGTAATTCAATCTTTCTGTACAAAACTTAAAAAATGGTGAAGTTCAGCAATAAAAAAAACCAGGATAAATACACTTTTCAATTTTAATTAACTGTCTGAAGCAGACTTGGATGCAAAAAAAAACTTGCTCTATAAAATATTGAAATACGTAAAAAAATGTTGGAATTGGAACTGAGAATACAGATTATAAATTCCTTTTTATGATATATTTCTTTTATGTACTTCGATTTCATTTAATTCATTGTTCCTTAAATGATATATTCAAATATTTTGAATTTATAACTATTAATTTTTGAGACTTCATAGCTACATTGAGCACATTTCGTCCTTTGCAATTCCGACAATTACAGAACTATTCGATGTAAAATTTTCGAAGATTCTTGTAATTTTTGCTAAAGTTTGAATGTTAAATTTCTGAAACGCAAAAAACAAGTCGTTTCAAAATGTTTTAATTCACAGTTTCGAACTGAATTATAAATCTCCTATTTTCATGTAGTTTTCAAAAAAGATTGTCTCAAAAAAATAAATTAAAACTACATCGTAACTTTCAAAAATGTTTGTCACTAGTTTATTTTACTTTAAAGCCTGAAATAATTTTCACATTGTTCTACCGATGAAAATACACTGCGCGATAAATTTTTTTTCAAAAAAAGTGGTGTTTTGCTTGGAAATTTATTCTTGATGTTGCTTCCTTGAAATGATATGTTGTTTATTTAACTGAAGAGCTAGGGAATGCTTCTATTAATAAGTTGTTTAATAAGCAGTTACATGGTCTATCTGTTATTATTTTCTTTTCGAATGCTAATGCATATTATCTCATTTCACGAAGAAATAAAAGTATGAACATACTCTGCGAGTACCATGTGCAATTTCACTTCTACGAATTGAGAGCATTACATTTTTTGTGAAAAATGGAAATTTCCTTAAAAACTCGATTATAATAAGTCAATATTCAATTGTACCCATAAATATTTCGTTATCCGTAGATTTTTTTTTTAATTTTTCAACACAATTACGCAAAATCATGATCACAAAAATATTTGTAACGAAAAACTGCTATAGATTTAAATTTTCCTCAAGTATATATTAATTCACATCCTTTGACTTAAAGTTTTCGAAGTTTTCATACTCCTTATTAAATATATAGAGAATATAAAAAAATTATTTCCATACACTGTATGTCATCACATTCAATAATATTGTTGATCCTTCACTTTTTCGCACTCAGAAACAAAAAACTGTATCGATCATGCATAAGTTAACATTTGAATATATATCTAACGTTATATCCGATTCGATTACATTTCTATCACGAATTCTAAATTAAAATGTATGTTTTAACACGAATAGTTCACCAGAAAGTTTTACAATCTAAATTCTATTTCCGGAGAGGTCTGCGCAAAAAATGTGATTTTAACGTGATTCATTGATTTTATTCGTTTTTAACAAGGCTACTTCTTTTCATCATAATAAAAAATTTGTTAGTTAAAAAACTTCACAATTTGTTATTCAATATAATGATGATACAATTTAAGTTATATTGCAAATAAATATATTTAAGTACACCCATATTACGAGAAATATGTCAGTTTATATTGATAGGAATATGCATACCATGAAAAATATATTTCACAATAAAAAAGACAGTTATTTATACTTATGGGAATAATTTTTTCTCTTCCATAGTTGGTTCTTTTGGCCGTTTTGGCCTACGCCTCTGCAGGAGCGCTCTACCCCAGTTACGGATACGGATCTTACGGTTCTTCCTGGGGATACCCCACCTATGGCCATGCTTACACGAGTTATGCGCCTTCTAGTTACTATACACCCTACGCCACTAGTTACGCTAGCGTTTACAAGGTAGTTCTACGCAATTTAATATCACTGTCTCCTTAGTGAATCACATTTCACAAGATTTTTGGTAAAAATGGTTCACGAGAGTGCCACCAGCAGCGCTAAGATCGCCAAGTCAACGGTCACGTGGTCATTGAATCAAGCCGAGGGTCACGTGACCATGAATTTAACAGTCTGTGAACCATAAACATAAAAATGTAACTTGTTTTATTCACCTTCCATGTATTTTGAAGTAAAACGGGATAATCTTATCTTTATACGATAAATCTAAATGCTGCTGATATTTGAATAGAATTTATGATAAGTAAATAAATTCCAAAAATGAGTGGATGGGAATGTTTGTTCTATATTTTACAAACTTTTTTTTATTGACAAAAGAGTTATAGAAAATGACGTAGACATGCAGGTAATGAATTGTGATAAATCCATTTTACGTCATCTTTAAACACTGCCATTGGTCATTATCAAAAATAATTGCTGCAATATAAACTTAATGTTCACAGGTACCTCCTTCTGTGACTAAAATATACCCCGTCACCAAACTCGGATACTTGAACTACCCGTCTTACGGTTATGGCGGTTACTATGGATATCCCTACTACGGCGCCTACTCTGGTTACTCCGGTTATGGAATCGGTCATGGTGAGTTCTTATCAAAAACTTCGTTTTTCACCATAGTTTAACAGCGCTAATGAGATTTCGGTTTTTTCATAGGATACCCATTGTCTTATGGTCTTGGATATGGAAGTTACGGAGGATACGGTGGATACGGATTGTACGGTGGATACAAGGGATACGGATACTACTAAATAGTGGAACACCAAAAAACGCCTTTTTGGAGTACAACTGTACATACGAATTCTGACTTTTTTACATGACACAGACATGGATACGCACGAATACACGTTTTTTTTACCTTTCGAATCGTTGGCGCAGACCTCTGCGTCTTTGGATTGTGGAATTGTTATGTTCAGTCGGGATCGATCATTGACATAAGGTGTTTTTGCCTTGTAATCGTGTAGTTAGCATCTCGACTGAACTTTTTGTGTATTGAAAATAATAAATTTTGTTCTATAAAAAAAACGACCTTCTACTTTGACCTATCATTTTGATAACTGTTGTCGAAGAGTCTTACACTAAAAAAATCGACAAAAGGTTGCTCGGATAGCGGTACTAAAACTTTGAATCATCTAACATCTTACACTCACGATCATGACCTGAATATCACAATAATAATTTACGTGTACATAAAACTGCCATTATTAGTTGCATTTGATTTTCTTTTTGACCTATTTGTTGTCCACACATTATCTACTAAGGCTGCTGATCAAAATATTCACAACCATGAAAAGCACAGATATTCGATTTCAATCAATTCAGTAAAAGAAAAATTAATCTGCTTCCTGAATAAATTACCCATTCAACGTCTATTGTTCGATGAGGATGACGATTAATTGGATCACGAGACAAACTTATATAATCGATTCGTCAGAGGGATCCATTCGTGTAATTATCCTTGAAATACTTTCCGCGGCATTATCGGTACTTTGAATTGACATTAGAATTTATTCACCGCTAGATAGGCGTGAATTAGCATTCAGGAAAGTTCGTACGCGTGCTAGGGAGTTGTATAAATTACCTACGACTTCTTTTTCTCGCTCTCTGATGAATCCAAGTCTTCTTCTTTTGCTCTTTCACGATGATGATCAATTAGCACGTTAATGAAGAAGAATTTTCCATTTTCGATAAATGAGAATGTGAGTAGAATGTGTGGATTTAAAATAAAAAGTTTAAAATCATTTTCCACTCTAGTACAGAAACAAAACTTATTTATTGTACATAAATAAGTTTTTTTTATCAAAAAAAAATTCATGTTAGTAATTTCACACATAACGAATATCATTTATAAATTTCATTGTTTTAAATATTGAGTACATGATTTCCAACAAATTCCAATTTCATTCAAAACAATTTTGAAATCGGAAAAAGTAACAGTAAAACAAGAAGTAATCGAACTCAACAAATTGTGGATCAAGGCTAAAGCAAAGCGTCCAAGTTGCGTTTTATCTCAAAAAATATCACCGGACTTTTCGACAATTCGTACGTTTTAATGAGTTTACGCAAATCGGCGCTGGCCCTTATCGAATTGGCGCAGTGTCGACGTCCTGGCGCCAATTAAGACCAGACCGTGCGTGTTATTACAGTGATCCAATAAATGGATTTATTTATGTAACCGCAGCGTGTTTAAGAACTTTTTAATTGCTTTCGGACCGATTCCTCTCTGATACCTGCTACATGTATTTTGATTTAATTCAATTGCGCGCAAACAAATTGCGCAACAAGAACTGCAAATTAAAGGCCCAATGTACATGCTGTGAAAATGTGTGATAAAATAAAACTTGCGGTAATGTACCTGAAACTGTACTTGTAAGAAGTGTATATTGTCGATTTATTCCGAATGTTAGTAATAAAATAAATAGTAAAAAATAAAATATACAATTGTTTAAGAGTAAATCAGCATGAAAAATGTTTATTACAATTGGTTCTATGACCATTGTTGAATATTGAAAAATATCATGCAATATAAAATAGTGACATTAAAGATCATATTTAGTTTTCCAGAGTGATGATCTTATACAAATAATAAATTTATAATATTTATAATAGGGGAAAGTGGAGTAATGACGGCATAGTTTTCATTTAGCATCAAAACACATCCAAAAATTGACAATTTTGATCAAACGAAAATTAAGATAACAATTGTAACTCAAATGCTAACAAAGTATATCGGCAGATTTAGAAAATTTTGATTCAAACTAAAAAAAATTAGAATCTTTAAAAAAATTTGGTTTCGTCATTTAGAAAAATGATGGGGTAATGACGGCCACTCTCAAAAACTGACAAAAAATCGCACAAATATCAACACAAAATCGCTGTGAATGAAGGCTCTGTGAAGGAAAGCAAATGGGAATTCGACATTTTTGTTATTGTAACTTTATTGATAGCTCACAAAAAGCGCAAGAGAAATAAAAAGGAAACATATTGAAAAAACTGCCGTAAACTTAGAATGCAACGACATTAATTTTCATCG
>JAPYZL010116360.1:0-10417 GCA_030522825.1 Platygaster orseoliae
TTCACATGCAAGAAAGCGATTTTCCACGATGGATATTTTCTTTTATTTTTAGGGGGGCCGGTTTAGCCCCGGGGCCGGCTTAGCCCCACTCTCCCCTAACTTTTAATGTGGTTGCAGCAACCACAAGTGAGGTTGTCTACACCGTGGAAATAGTTAAGGCAAATGTTACTATTTATGAGGTTTTGACAACCATATTGTTTTTACCGTGTACGCTAGTTAAATCGTGATGGAAAGCATTTATGGACTTCTTACAGGAGTTTTGCCTGATATTCAGATGTTAATTGTATAATAGTTTGAAGTAGATTCTATATTGCTCCATCAGTAGGGCAGGTATGAAAACTTTGTTTGAATGTGGTACACGAGAAATAGAACTTCTGATAAAAATAAAAAAAAACCGGCATTGATCTCTACTCAACCTGCAGATTCACTTCAGAATACTGGCAAGTATTTGTTTTCTGGAGTCTTGTTCTTTTCTTTTTATCTTACTACGCCACTGAGATATCACCCATACTCCGCTCGTGCCCATTACTTTTTCGTATACTTCATGTACCACATTGCTACGAGGAAAGATGTTGGGCGGTTTGAACCCGTCGACTGACTTGCTCGTGGGTTCCACTTCGCAGTACGGCCCTGTATTGACGGAGCTGCCGTCTCACTCGTCACAGTCAAAGCTCAAAACAACGCCCGGCGCGCCATCTATAACTCTCTCCGACCACGAAGAGGAAACGCGGACACTCATGCAAGACGCGTCGTCGCCCCTGCAAACGAACTTGGGTACAACGGCAAACGACGCCATGTCTGGCTGAACCCGAAATAAAATACCAAACCTCCACCTCTAACCCCTGTCAAGACAAAACCCGGTCTAACACGAATGCCATATTAATTTTCTGTTCTTTAAGTTTTGGGTTGCCAATCGAATCCAACTTTTTAACTGCGAATCCGTTTCTGGAAAATGCGTCACAAAGTGGCGACCCGACAACCATTTTGCTAAAAGCTTCAGCCGGTAAAGCAGATACCTGTCGAGTTTTCCATCCATTTTGCGTACTTAAACTCATGTAACTGATGAGTGAATTTTGAAGGATGATGTTTGGAAAAATCTGACGCTTGTGTCAGATGAAATTTTTGTCATGTGCGTTGTATGTGTTCAAGGTTAAGTTAAAATTAAAGGCCATTGTGTAAAATCTCTTGGGTTTCTACTTTTCCGATCTAGCATTTTGAGACTGCGACTTGGTACCGTCCTGATCCATTTTTTTACGCTTCGCCGTTTGTATTCACTTGTAATTTGTTATTACTGCCGTATCTCGTACAGCTTCAAAAATTCCCTACTTTTCAATTAGGTATAGTTCACTTTCGCGTCATTTCGTACAGTTTCGAGAGTTTTCAGGCGATGGCGCTGGGAATTGTACAATATGGCGGACGAGGGGGTTTATTTGGTCGTCGTATTTAATTTTTTACGACGTTTTTATTTTAAAATAGGTTGTCTTAGTTCATAAATTTATGGTTCGTTGGTAGTTTGAGCATGTATTACAGGAAAAAGATTATTTAGAGATTCAAAACTTGGGATTTTTGTTGAAAATAAAAATTAAAAAGTATCAAGATAATAAGCGTTGTTTTGAATTTTTTACTTCACACGAATGGAAATTTGGTATTTTCTGCACAACTGACAAATGCAGATGATTTCGTACATTTTTACAAGCTTTTTGTAAAGCGCTTGATATGTTTTTGGAAGTTTTTTAAAATGACGCTGAAAATTATTGAAGTTACGGTTTGCTGCATTTGAGGTATTACGAACAAAGTCTTTGTTTTGAAGTCAGCTGCACATGATTGCGTTAAAAAAATGTCTGTCGTTCCTTCACTTCTTTAAAAGTATATTGGTTGCCTTCGTTCTCAGCACCCTTCACATTTTGAATATTATATTTGAACCTACTCAAAAACAATGCTCAATGCTGTGAACGAACGGCTGCCATATAGTTGGTGTACTCTCTTGTTTTTCTGATTTAATTCTTCTTTTTATTGATCTGACCAACTAAATTGCAGAATCAGAAAAATGTTTGCTCAAGTCAATGTTACAGTTTTGATCGAACGACTGAAAAGTTTGTCGTGTAAATTTTGTCGTGCATTTCTACATTAAATGTCTACAGAACTTTACATGCAATCAATTGTAGCTTAAGAATAAGTTCATTCAAACTCTGTGTTGCAGAATTTAAATGATATTTACCATCAAATGTATTACGCTATTTCTTTTCAAAAAATTGGAAAAATCTTGCAAAACTAGGATTTTGTTTTTAATACCTTAAGATGTTTGTACATTTTTGTTAAAATTAATTTTGTGTTAATCGTGAAAAAAAATTTGAAACATTTTTTCCTATTTCATTCATTTTAGTGTCTTCATTTAAAAAATTCGTCTTTGACGCTGACCAATCAGAGCTCTCTTTTGACATGAGTTGCTCTGGCCTATTGTGAACAAATTTTCTTAACTTAAATATTGAAAAATTTTTTTTAGAATTCAGTAAAACGTGGAACTCTTCCATTCACCTTGTTTATAATTTGTAGTTTTTAATTTAAAAAATGGCAAAAAAGTTTTTGCAAACGCTTCCTAACTACTTCCAAGTTAAATACTGTTCATTATAGAAGTTTTTTAAATTATTTTTCGAAATTAGGAGTTTTTTTTTTTGAAATCACAACTTTTTTCTTATAGTCACATCGAATTTTTCGCAAAATGTAAAATCTAGGGTAATAATCTGTTTATACATACAATAACTAGAAGTATAAATCAAAATAGAAAGTTCTAGTGTTTCGAAGCTGTATTTTCAGTGATTGAAAAATAACTGAAATTTCTCTTCAGAACTTGAACAGTTTTTTCCGTTGTTGCTAATCTAGGTTAAAAATCAACGAATCTTATTCCTCAATTTCATAGTTAGAAAATGAAAAAGTTATAGATTTTTGAGAATCACAGTATGAAAACGTCACGCCTTACGAAGGGGAAATGGTCATGAAAATGTGACGCTGCAATTCCGTTTTGAAATTTTTCGTATTATTCCGTATGAGTTGGAGCTTTTTTTAAGTTCAATTGAAGTATCTACTTCTATGTTTAAGGTAAATGAAATAAATTTAATTTATCATTTTGTGAATTTATATTCGAACTTGAACCGAGAAAATAATAAAAACTATGAAATTTGAATGTTGCATTTTATTCGTATAATTTTATCTGTTAGTTATAATTTTAAATTCTCTGTCACATATCAAAGTCCAGCAAATATCGAAATTTATATTTCGAGAGGAGGGCGGGGGGGGGCGAAAGGGGAGGGGGTGGTCTGAAAAAAGCGTGACATTTTTCGTAGGCGATCCATGATTAGAAATCAGAGGTCGCGTAAAAATTTCGTAAGATCTCAGCGCCATTCCGAGTAAATAAATAAATAATTTTAGAATCATTAGATCGTTCGAGAGGGACAATCAACGGGGTTGAAACTTCACAAAGCCAGATAGATTGTACATTTCGTACATATTTTTCATCCATAACATATAGTCACCGATGACAAGAAATAAAAATATATATATAATAATGTATAGATTTTGAAATCTCGACATTCAATTCGAATTTAGACATATTACGATGAAAGCCTCTAGTGGAAATAGCGCGAATTGTAGTTTTTGGAATGAAATCTTGGAATTCATCGTGTATCTTTGTGCAAGGAAATGAGTTTTTTTAAATAGGTTGTAAGGTTTGGTAAAGTTGAAGGGTGAGGCAGAGGCGTATGCAGAATGTAGAGGCGAGTTAAAACTTGTATGAAAAAATATTAAATACTTTTCAAGTTCGGTATTTTTAATCTCAGAATGCGATGTTTCCAGGTTTTGAGTTTTTGTTATTTCATATTAATTTGAAAAGTAATAAGTTAATACAAATTGTAAATGAAGCTAGTCTTACTGTTAAAAGCTTGAGAAATACGGGAAATATCACATAATTTGATTAGTTATTTTGGAAAATGTCATGTTTCAAATTCTACAATTTCGGTGAGTAAATATGAATTTTGCAAATGAAACGATATTGAGCTAAAACTGAACTTCAAATTGGAATATTCAAAAAATACAACATCGTAATAGAAAATGAAAAAGTTTAATGCGTGACTTGAAAATTATTGTTTTTTTGAACTGGCAGGTCATTGACCATAACTAGGACAACTTTTTCATACTCTTCTCGAAAAAATGTATGCTGCGTACGCCTCTGGAAAATAGTAATATAGCATTTTTATTGCATTATGGATGCAATGCACAAGTCATTTGTTAATGAAATACTCAAATTAAAGTCATGATTTTAATTGCGATCACGAGTTTTACATCGGAAAATTTTGGTAATAGATCAGTTGACGACTTGTGCGCATTTTTGGTTATACAATTAATTGCAAATTACGAAAAAGGGATGGAAAAATATACTAATGCGCGACTATTGTTCGAAGGAGAACCATTTCACTCGCGTGTTTACTGCGCTCGCGGAATGTTCTTCTCCCACTAGTCGCACAATATATTATTTTTCGAAGTTTTCGAACTGTCAGTTACCTCTATATTTTCCATCATTCGTATTTGTAATATTTTTTTTGCTCAGAGCTAAAGATTAAAATTTACTTTCGAACATAAGCCGAAAATTTTAAGTTTCAAATTGTTCTGGAACAAAAGATGTGAATGTCAGAAAATTTTGTTGTTAAACTTGAGTTGTGTGGGTTTGTGAATGATTACAAAAACGAACATTGTTGTAATTTTTCGCGGCGCTACTTACGAAAATTTCGATATAAAACTCGAAACTCGAAATACGCTATCTGTGTGTACTTAAAACTTGAATTGTGATTTAAATGTCCGCGTAGCATCAAATATTAGTAACAATCATAATGACTTTTGAAAATATCATTATGATAATTGTTATCGAAATTTGAATTGATTATAAAAAATGCGGTTGACACCAGTATAAGGCCAAATTACGAAACGCGCTATGAGAAAAATTTATTTTGACGAATTTCCTATTTTATAAATAAACATTAGCGCTCAAATACATATTATGTATCTCGCGCACATCTTACATTGTTTTCCTATGTTCAAATGTTTAATGATTATTAAACTTTTCAAAAACCATACTGCTGTGGAATTTTCATTTTATACCCTTTTTAACTCTTTCATTACTTTGTAGATTTTTGCTTGTTTTAATATTATTTGCAGTAGTGCAAATCATTTAATTTGGTGATGAAATCGTAATTTACGAGGCTTTTTTGGATTAAGCAGTAAAATACCCACGATTTTTATGGATCCACTAATAATTTAAAATTATTATTGTTAAAATTACTCATTGAAAAATCATTGTTCTGTTGAATTGTTGCTGTCATTTTAGGTAAACATAGGAAAAGAGTAGTATTTTGGGTTTTTCTTTGTTCATATTGGGACATGGAATCGTCTAAATTCAAGAAAAAGGTAATAACGCGTTTCCTTTTTTTCAAACTAGGTACTATTTTTTTGTTTTTTGCCCTTTAAATTTTTCTCAGACAAATATATTTCATCATTTTGCAAAACTGTCAGCGTTGAAAGGGGCGCCATAGTCAGTGGCGCAATAGTAGACGGACCAAGCCACCGTACGAAATAAAAATTAAAAAATGTTTTAATTACCTTTGAATTCTGATATATAAACTAATAATATTCAAATCTATTATTTTGTTGTATACAGGCTCATAGGCAAAGGGAGGTTCAAACCTTTCTCGAAATTCGAATAAAATTAATTTTTATTTTTTGTGAGAATAAAGAAAAATGAACATAAAAATTAATCTTTTAAATGATATTTTAAAACAATAAATATTTTAAATTGATATTTTTTCATTTCTTTTTGTAAGCGGAGCATAGCACGTGTGGGGAAGCAGCAATTAGGCGCATTTGAATGTCGGGGAAAAAGATTTTCGGGGATATGCTATTTCGGGACTTTTTTTATTCGACGTATAGAGTCAATTCGATGCATAACATTTTCTTTCGTATGGCTTTTCGGCTTTACGGTTTGGAGAGCGACGTTTGAGGGCAATTTTTTGTCGTCATTTTGAAGTTTTTTTCATTTTGAAAATTATGAAATACACGAATCGATGATAAATTTATTCGTGACCTTAAACAATCGGTACCTTTTTCTTTTTGTTGCAATTTGTTAGAGAGGATTTAAAATATCGAAATTTTATGGATTCGGGAATACGCAGAGACGTTTTTTTGGATTTTCGATCCCAAGTTTTTTCGGTATTTTACTCTTATACAGAAAAAACGATTCAGTTGCTTTAACTGCATTTTTTCAATTAGGAGACGAGAAATAAGTTGACTACGGAAATTTTTGTTTACTCCAATTGAAAAATTCCGTTAGCGCCATAGCTGCTACTGAAAAATTCGATTATCCTAACTAAAAAAAAAGTTAGAAATGGCGCAACTGAAAATTCAGTTGTGGAAACTGAAAATGCCCATTGTAATAAGTAAAATTCAAAATAGCCTCAATAGAAACTTCATTTACTCAACAGCGCCAACTTTTTTTCAGTTGAAGTGACTGTAAATTTGATCAGTACGACTAAAAATTCAATCAGCACAACTGAAATTTTCGATGACGCCTATTCCAACTAAAATTCAGTTGGAACAAATGAAACTGAAAATTTTTTTTCTTAGTGTTCGGTTTTTCAATTATTAAGAAATGTGAGTTTTCGGGCGATCGCGAAGTTGGGATTTTAAGTAAACGGGGTTTTTCATTGTCGGGCATTCGATATTTCGGCTGTATCATGTTTCGGGACGTTGGATTGTCGGTTCTTTTTCATTCAACACATTGGGTGAGCGGGGCAATTCACGCGCGGTCTCGTGCGATTTTTAGATATCGAAATTCGGGGATTCCTCCTTTCAGTCTCTCGATTTTCGGGTAAATGAACTTTTCGGAGTTTTATTTTTTGGGGAAAATGGTGCTAAGTCACTGAAATTATTATTTTGTCTTTTTCTTATACTCAAGTATTTTCCATATCTCCTCATTATTTATACAGAGTGATTCAACATGACTTGAGCATCCAAAAAATTAAGATTCCTTGTAAAATTCTAAGACAATATTTTCTTTGCCACTTTTTACAAAACTCAAAATCAAAAAAGTTATTCAAGTTTTAAATACAATAAATTCACTCTACCTCGACAAGTAGGGATAAAAATCAGTTATCAAAATGTACCTTAATTTTCTTCATACTTTTCTGAGTCGAAAAGTCCTTTGCCACTTTTCGCAAAACTCAAAATCAAAAAAGATATTCGAGTTTGAAATCTGAGAAATCTGATTGGGTAAAGCTTCTAACTCGAATATCTTTTTTGATTTTGAGTTTTGCGAAAAGTGGCAAAGGAAATACTGTCTTAGAATTTTACAAGGAATCTAAATTTTTTGGGTGCTCAGATCATGTTGAATCACCTTGTATAGAACCTGAAGGATTTTCTGAGATTATATAAATTTCTATACAACTTTCTGAAATCTAATTTTTTAAAAATCAAAGTGTTCTAAAAATTTTTAATATTTTTTTAAATTTCCAATATCGATACAGATTTTTTCAAAAAAACCCCTCCCGAAATTTGTTTGCCTGCGCCCCTGTCTAATATCACTAACTCTACCCCTGAAAAAATCTAAATACTACGTCACTGGCAAGTGTACTATATATATCAGTTTCTCCATCTATCTTCCTTCTCTTTCTAACATCAAACGAGACATAAATTTGTCTCGGTTGCCTAGTGGGATTCCACTAAATCCGTCCCTGATTTTTGATAATTCTGCCAGGTGACGCCACGAATGCAAACCCGGCGCATAAACCCAATTGTGATTTGTACTGATTTTTAGACCTGTCATGTCACGTCAGTGTGTGTCAGTGTGTGTGAGTCAGCGCGTCAAGTTGTTTTGCGTGGCGAGTGTGGCGACAATCTGTGTGATTATCAGTAATTATCGCGCTGCCCCGAGATTTTTATCACTGTTGATCACGTCCCGAAACCGCGCGATAGCGTAAAATGTACGTGCGTTTTCATCAATAACAATAAATAACAGTGGCGTTGTTGAATAACATGTCGACGATGGAAGGTTCGCTCAGCAAGTGGACAAACGTCGTGAATGGCTGGCAATACAGGTGGTTCGTTCTGGACGACAATGCTGGGCTTCTCTCGTATTACACGGTACGACAAACCCACAATTACATACATATCTTGTTCCTTTACTTACAAACCCATTTATCTCACGATAACACGAATTTAACCCGCCGCGAAACTTCCCGAAAATATCCAAATTTCCCACATTTCCATTCCCAATTCGGAATCGTTTTTGCCAAAAATTCTACTTGGTCCACTATTATTGTAAATACGTCATATTTGGGTAATTTAAACGTGCAAAAAAATGGCGGGTTTTTCGTGGGTGTGAATGATGACAATTTCATATTTATTTTGGGAACAAGAAAAATTACATATTGTTGCCTTTGTTGACTTGATTTTGGTATTAATTCTGGTTTTTTTTTGAGAAAGGTTGTGTTTTGGAAATTCTACAATGCGGGTTTTTACCTGGGAGATTTGCTTGTATTTGTGTTTGCGGGGTTTATTCTATACTTGGCTTGTCAGCTGGCGTTTTTTTTAGAAACGTGATTTTCGAAGCGTCTATTTAATGAGCAATAAACTTACGTAAAACGAGAATTCGCAATGAGAAGAATGAACAATGGAAATGTGTGTCAGGAATTTATAAAGAAAATTTTTTTTTAATTCAATGTCATTAAATACAGTTCTTTATTTTGATTATTTAATGTTTGTTTTGATCTTGAGTTTTTTAATATTATTATTATTTTGTAAAATCATGAAAATGTAAATTAAGATTATTAATTACATAAATTATTTTTTTGTTGTTCTAAATTTACAATATGAAGAGTAAACAATAGAGATGTTTGTTTCGAATGTTTTTGAATTCTTACTAAAATATTTTTTCGAAAATTGTAACAAAATATTAAACAATACTGCAAAACTTATGCTAAAAATTTTTTATAATTCAACGTAAAAAATGCAGTTCTTCATCTTGATTATTTAATTTTTATTTTCATTTTAAGTTTTTTTATATTATTGTTAGAATCTTATGAAATTACAAAAATATGAATAAAAATTATTTATTACATAAATTATATTTTAGTTGTTTTGAATTTGCAATGTAAAGAGTAAACAATAGAGATGTTGGTTTAGAATGTTCCTGAAATCTTACTAAGATATTTTTTCGAAAATTTCAATAAACTCATAAACAATATTGCGAAGCTTAGACTACAATTTTTTTATAATTCAATGTCATAAAATACAATTCTTATTTTCATTATTGAATGTTTATTTTTATCTTGAGTTTTTTTATATTATTGTTACAATCTTATAAAGTTATAAAAATATAAGTAGAAATTATTTATTTTATAAATTATTTAGGGTGTACTAATATCCCCGCGCCAAAAAAATTCAGTATTCCTTTTTGAATTTCGAGTCGAAAAGTCCTTTGCCACTTTTTACAAAACTCAAAAATAAAATGTTATTCAAGTTTGAAATTTAAACAATAAACGCGCTTTTTCAACAAATGGTGATAAAAACCAGGGACCATAATCTACCAAAATTTTCTTCATAATGTTTTGAATCGAAAAGTCCTTTGCCATTTTTCGCTAATCTCAAAATCAAAAAAGATATTCAAGTTGGAAGTTTTAACTAATCAGATTTCTCAGATTTCAAACTCGAATATCCTTTTTGATTTTGAGTTTTGTGAAAAGTGGCAAAGAACTTTTCAAGTTAGAAAATTATGAAGAAAATTTGGGTAGAGTTTGGTCCCTGGTTTTTATCACCATGTGTTGAAAAAGCGCATTTATTGTTTAAATTTCAAAGTTGAATAACTTTTTTATTTTTGAGTTTTGAAGAAAGTGGCAAAGGACTTTTCGACTTGAAATTTTAGAAGGAATACTGGATTCCTTTTTGGCTCGGGGATTTTGGTACACCTTGTATTTCCAGTTTTTTGAATTTGTGATATTTGAGGTAAAGAGTAAACAATAGAGATGTTTGTTCATAATGTTTTTGAATTCGTACTAAGATATTTTTTTGAAAATTTGAATAACCTATTGAACTATATTGTGAAACATAATATGCTATAAATTTTTTATGATTCAAAGTCATAAAACACAGTTTTTTATTTAAATTATTTAGTAAATAAATTATAAATATTATAAAATATTATCAAAATATTAAAAAAGTAAATAAATCAAATATTATAAAAAACAATGAATAAATTATGTAAATTTTTTTTATTTTGGGTTTTTTATTAGGTGCGCAACTAAGTTCTCGCTGTTTTTTCGATAAAAATGTAACTTTATTATAAAAAAACTCTTACATCTGAATCATTCAAAGTGTTGCC
>JAPYZL010116379.1:0-12210 GCA_030522825.1 Platygaster orseoliae
GAGTTTTGCAAAAAGTGGTAAAGGACTTTTCGACTCGAAATTGAAAAAGGAATTCAGGATTTTTTTTTATCGCGGACTTTGGGACACCCTGTATATTAGCAAAATTCTGAGTGTAGATGGATTCACTATTTACTATTACATTTGAGCCGGTTGATAATTTTATCGCACCATCTATCTGATCATCAGAAGTTAAGGAGAAGGGTGCTGAAAAATCCAGCGAAGGACCATTTTCCCTTAATTTCGTACTTTAGGAACGTAACAGCACTTGTACACTTGATTCAACAAAGAAAATCAGAGTTCGACACGCAAGCATGGTATAAAGTATCACGCGAGCTATGTTCCTCGGCAACCTTATTACGATCTTCTTTTGACGAAAGGAATGCTGATTTCAAAGCCATTCCCAAGTGACCTAAGCAGTGATTACGGTGCGCATGGAAGAACAGGAATGGTTTTATCTTGGTTGATCTCGAAGGAAATTTCGCTTCTTCACGTCATCCTTTCCGAGCGAGTTCACAAAAAACTTGGAAACCTTTCTATTCACGAGAAGTTTTATTGGATTGAATATTGTGACCACTTGAGTTTTTAAAAAAAATTTCCAACGGTTTGAGCAGTGAAATTTTCATTATAATTTAATAATAATAATATATAAATTTAAAAAAAATGATATAAATATATTCGGCAACGAACAATTAAGTATCATATAAAAATTTTTTCTAACTCTCTGAACAAAAAAACAATTATTGAGTGTCGTATTCACATAGAAAAAAACACTATTAAGGGTCCAGGAAATATATGATTATATACTACAAATTTGTCGAATACCTCTATATCGAGCTTTTACAGAGAAAACAATGTTTGGAAATGGGGAAAAGAAAGACAAAACGGTTGCAGAAACATAATGGCACGCTATTATAGCGGACATGAGGGTAATGTAACTAATGTAGCGTCAAATCGAAGAATCCGGCGCGAGACAAGCGGATGTGCTGCCACACGTGACTCGATTAATGTCGAACCGATAATCACGGCGGAGATGCGGAAAACGAAGTTATTGAAACCGAAGCGTGACTAATCTGTACGTCCTGTGTTCACTTGACTGAATCATATTTAGAGCTCTCCTGTTGATTCGGAGTCCTTTCGATTAAATTAACTTCCCAGATGGTGTTTTTTGAAGAAAATCTTTTCTGTAACTCCCGCAAGGAATATGTAATTTCGGACCCCTGCTGAGAATTAGAGAAAAGATGATTTACTTGACTGTTGACGTATAAAAGTTCTTCTCTCACGCTAAACCATGGAAGAAGTACGCACTTCTCCCACGCTGTAATCCAAAATGGCAAACAAACAACAACGGTACCTACAAAAAAATATCGCGTCAGAAAATGAATATCAGTGAAAGCATTGAAAGTGACGAATTATCGCCGCCGGAAGTTCGCGAGAAAGCCACACTTGCGGAGAAACAATTAATGCCCGAAAAGTCGCATGAAAAGTATGTTTATTCAACTCCCGCAAGGAATATGTGAGTTGGGCTCCTGCTGAGAATTGGAAAAAAAATTATTTACTTGACTGTTGACATGTGAAAATACTACTTTCTCTTATTTTATTTTGGGACTGAGGGTCGGGTTCCCACTGCTCTGGCCCAACGAGGGGCTCAGGGACGGTAGGGAGACGGAAGGGGAGGGAATCGGCTTGCCGCACCGCGTTTGTCACTTGCACAGAGGAAAGTTCTAGATATTTACAATTTCTATAAAAAGGGGCGACGGAAATGGGATGAAGTCATCGTATGTTTTTTATTTTATTATGTTACTTTTGCTTTTCATTTTATTACGTTGTTTTAGTTTTTTATTCATTTTATTTTTTTTCTTCTGATGTTTCTCTTTTTAAATGTGTTAATACCAGCGATCTCGCCAGCGATAGTGACGACCCGCTAACCCTATGTGACCTTCGAGAAAAAGCGAAAAAACTTGGAAACTTCGCGATCCCAGAAAAATAAAAAACAGTACAAAAAGTGTTATAAATCGTTCAAAAAATGGAAAACGTCCTCACGCTATACTGTGGAAGAAGGTACTTCTCTCACGCTAGACTGTGGGAGAAAAAGGTACTTTTCTCACGTTATATCGTGGGAGAAGTAGGTACTTCTACCACGCTGTGATCCAAAATTACGTGTCGATACAACATGGCCGCCAATCTCTGTTTTGAGTTAATATTAACTAACGTGAAGTTTAATTTGTCTTTATTCATATTTCAAAAAGGCAAAAAATGACTTCATTAACAAAGTTTTCCGTAAATAAAATGTCAAGTTCTTCGTGTTCATGATATTTGTATAATTCTGGCTGGTTTTTATTCGATAACGCTTTTCTTCTTGGATATTACGAAAATTTCGCTATCCAGTACACGCCGTTTTAGGTGGAAACCGCGGCTTTAATTCACCGCATCTGCGCGAACTAATTGGAAGTGTGCGGCAACCTTACGACGACGCAATGGGACATAAAGCTTTGTTTATGTGACCAACATTTGCACCACTTTATGATATTGCCATGTTCCTGGAGATTGTTGGCCAAACCACCAAAAAAATTTAGTTTTGTTCTTACTTGTTACAGTAATAATAGTGAAACATAATAATGTGATTTTTCTTTTAGTGAATCAGGATAAAAGCATTATCTCTGTTGAATTTTACAGCGTATAAAATTTATTTTAAAAATAAGATATTCTTTTCAAGTTTCGTAGATTCACTCAAAAAACGACAAAAGCCACTGCATTAAAACATGGAACCACCTCTGCGGCCAAATCAGTGGAAGTGCAACAATTTGAAAAAGAGATGAATAGTCAATGGAGTTCAATTTATGTTTTTCAGAACAGCGCAGTGGTACAGAAGAACCAAAACTAAAAGAACTAGTCAGTTTTTTTCAAGTTCTTATTGGCAAATACGTATGTGCGTCTTGCAAGAGAGAAATGTACAGTTTTTTCAACATTGATTATGTATTCCCTGTCAAAATTGCATTGAAAACTATGGTACAAAGATATCCACTTCAAGTGCCACTGGAATAGTCGGCAGTATTTCAATACACAAGAGAAAACAAATGACTGACGAAACGTTCACATTAACTTTCCAAGCCAATCTGCATTTCCCGGAGCTCCGACTGTTTTGATCCTACAGGTTTCTTTGCAAGGTTCTTTGTCCGACCAAAGCGGCGACTCCTCCACTCAAAGGGACTTCATTTTTCTTATGAAATTAGTTTCCGTGTTTGGCGAGGCGCACATTTTCAGGATTTGGTGAAAGGCGAAGAGGCTCGAAATTGTACCGGGCTTGCACAAGTAATAATTTTGAACATCAAGCATTTTAGAGTGGCTTTACCTTTCCAGACTTCAATAACACTGATTTTTATAGGGCATCATTAGGAAATGAACATAAAAGAACTTATGTATCAAACAATGTTGATTGGAAAGAAGTTTGTTGATTGAAGAAGAACTTCTGAAAAACACGTCTTTGTTGTAAAAATCTTCATCGTGAATGAATGATGACGCTTTTTTAGTGTCTTTCAATTTAACAAACAATATTAATTATATTCATGTTAATTTTTATTAACAATATTTATAATGTTATTCTTGATAACAATGAATTGAAATGGAAAAATAATTTACTCACATCTTTAAATATGTGACTATATTGTTAATTAGGTGAAAATGAATGGTAAAATTCATGTTAAAAAAAATTATACTTGCATAATTATATATAGAATATAATTTTTATAATATTATTATTATATCAATTAACTTAAAATATAATATCAATTTTTATATAATAATTATATATATAATTATAATTCATATTTGATAAATATAAATAATTGAAACAAATTTTTCGTGTGCGCGGGATAACTACGTATCCGTTGCCACCATTGAAAGCAGAAATTTATATTTATACCGACAAGAGGGCATGCCTGACAAAAAATAATAATCTCAATGACCTGACTTCAAAAAACTCAATCAATTATCAAAAATATCTCAAATTCATTATTCATTGTAGTTTTTTTGGATGATTGCATACTAGAAGTATGTATCATCAGTTTAAGTCGCATCTAAAGCGTGAGAACTGAAGATAGTGCTCGCGAATATCTATAAGATCGTCAAGAGCCGCGTAACGAAGTGGCAGGTGATATCAAGCAAACTGTCGCGAGCAGTAATCCCCGGTGACACATATCTGCGAGACGTTAGCGACGTGATAAAAGACGTCAACTTTATCTTTTCTCTCCAGGGTGAAACAAACTTGCATCTTTTAAGTGATTAAGGAATATTGTTTTTTTGTAATAGTAAAAATCGCGATTAGAACAAGGCTAAGAATTACATTGAACATTATCAATGGCCTGCAAATATCAAAAATATTTAGGGGAAGGGGGGGGGGCAAAACCGTATACCTAACTTATAAATCGATTTTGCACATTAATGAACAATTTTTGTTACTAGTAAAGCAGCACTTTTTTTCCAACGCGTGTGGGGGACAAAATAAAAACAATTACGTTGCTGCTTTCTTGTCAGCGTAATAAAAAATACTGGAAGTAGAAATACAACATTTATATCTAGTTGGAGGTCACTCATATTGCTAGTGTGATAGTTACTTTGGAATGTACAGTCATTTGAAAAAGCGGAAGGAAGTAATCGAGACTGAAAACGAGTACATTGAAATGATCAAAAAAGCAAAAAGCCCTCCATTTAAAAACATTCAATACCAAGACTGCATTGTTAGAGACTTAGAGCCTCTTTTCCTAGAAAAAATGGAAAAACCAAAAGATTTTTTTATTAGCAAGTATGTTGAAATGACTTACTTTCCTAATGGCGATGTTAATGTGTTGGAGCAATGCGATTATGTGAAACCACAAACATTCAAAAATACATTCTGATATTTCTTAAGACGATTCAAAATCGTCGATGACGATGGTGAAAATATGATCGAAAAAATTGATACTGCACTCCACTATAAGCTAGTTATTGTAAATGTTGAAGCTGCAAGCTCGAATCGTATCGTTTGTAAATAATAAGTATTCATTTAATTTGATTTGCTTTTTTTTAGCAATTCAAAATTTGTTTATTGCCTGATAACATTGTTGATTCATAACTGATCGATTCCAAATTTAGCAAAAAACTACCCCAAATATTACTGAACAACTTCTTCGCTGGAAGTATCACAAACTTGCACAAAAAGTCCAAGAATAATTCGATGAAGATGTTAAATCAGCAAAAGTGGCCGATGTCGTCGTAGTTTTGACTTTCGACTTGCAAAAAACACTGGTGACACCAACTTAAAAACGAACACTGCATTCTACAAGCGTCAGCTTTGGACGTACAACTTATGCATTTTCAACGAAGTTGATGGAAAAGATCTTAAAAATCATTGGTACAATAATAATGAAAGTTAGTAGGAATATGTGTTCGAGAGGAACACTGAAATTTTAAATCAGAACTCAACTTATTTAACGAGCATAATTCAAAAACTCGGAAACTGTATACGCGCTTTAATGCGTCACGCCTCCAACTTCAAGACATACAACGAAATCATGTTCAAAAACGATTTGCTGAAAATGTGCCTCAACTCTTATCAGAAACCGAAATCAATTTAGATTGCTATTGCAGAACGTGCAGAGTACGCTATTTCATTTTTATTTTTTTAATATTTACATTTTTTTAATTCTTGACGTTTCCAGTGTGTCAAGTAAGAACGCATTCAAGATATTTTGAACTAAATTTCTCTTTATGTAGAAACATCCGTATAGATGGGTTATATTTGATTTTGACAAGAATGCAATCATTTTAATAATGGACCTTGTCCTCACCAGCGACGATTATTGTCTCGCATTTCTAAGGCATAGTCTCTACCAAGTTCACTGCTTATTAACGAAGCAAGGCCTTCTAAATCACACGAATTCCTCTTGTTACCAGCTTCAGAGTGAATTAATTTCTTTCATTAAGTTTGTTTTTTATGTACACCCATCCATCCTCAACGGGATTTGCATCCAGTGTTTGCAATGGCCAATCAAGCGTGATGACGCCTGACTGCTATTTCCACTCAGTGCACAGCTCACCCCGGTGCTTAAGGGGATATTCTATCCAAGTCGGTCAGAAATATCGATGTTTTAAATTCATTTTCAAAAAGTAGCTATCCGATACTCTCAATCCCAATTTTTCGTAAGTTATTCTACTAGTCACGAACAATAAGAATTCTTTTTCTCAAAAAATCTTGAAAAACAGTTTTGAAAACAAAAACAACTAACAATAAGGTTTTGTTGTTAGTTGATTCGTGGACGGGCCAAACGGATTCTGTTTTATATGATCAACTTTTCTGGGACGAAAAAGAAAAACTTATTGTCTACAGTCAAAATCATTCCACCAAAATGCACCCCTTTTTATCAGCCATGCGACGTATATTTTAACGACAGATGAAAGTTTTTTTGAAAAAACTGAAAAATTATACTCTTTTATTGCAAAATAATCGCGAAATTTCGTCCTGAGAAGATTCGATTAAACTACATTCTCTTTTTCACAATCAAATGAGTGCGCCATTTAAAAAAAAAATGATCAAGTACGCATTTCTTACATCGAAACTAACATCAGAAAGTGTTGTTCTCAAAAATTTTAATGAAGTTTGTTTTCCTTAGGTAGTTTTCAGAAAAACATGCGGTTGGTGCCGAAAAAATTTGTGCTTCGTTTGTTTTTACGACGAATATCACCCTGATTCCTGCGTGGTATTCAAAAAATAGTAGTTAAAGAGTATTGTTATTTATTATCTGATTTTATGTCTTCAAATCACTACTCGGGAAACTATTATCGTCGGCTTGCCGAAAGTTGCCAATTGATGCACATTTTCGAAAACTTTTTGCTTTCCTTGATATTCTTTTTCGCTCTTTTCTTTATTTTTATTTTATTCCTCATCCGATCAACTATGATCGATATGTTAAAAATTATTTAACTATGTTATCGTATGTCAATAACTCCTTTGCCGCTTTCCAAAAAAATCGAAAAGACATAAAGATGCTCGAGTTAAAAATCTTCAGAATCTAAATGGTATAATTCAAACTCGAATTTTTTTAATTTCAAGTTTCTAGAAAACTGGTAAAGGATAATTCGGCTCATTAAAATATTAAGTAAATTAAAGCAAATTGTGTTACATGCTTTTGTATCTAAGCTCCTTGTAATAAAAGGGTTTATTGTTGAAATTTCAAAATTGAACTCTTTTGATTTTGAGTAATTTAGAAAATGACGAAAAGGAAAATCTACGGAATATCTTTTATTCGCGATATTGTTTTCATAAATAATTAAATGTCGATTTTTTTCTTACAGATACAAGATTTCGTTTCGAAAGTACTTTGTTTTGCAAAAAATCAATATTTTCAGAAAATTGTACGGAAACACAGTATCATCGATTCTGACGATGCTTGGCTGTTTTTAGTGAATTTCACGCATTTTATCAAATACAATTGAAAAGGGATGTACCTCTGGAGGCCAGAAAAAAGTACTTTTTTTGCGATTTTTTGTGGAAAAATGAAACGGTGCACACAAAAATTGATATCGTTTATATTAAGGGTAATGTTACAAGATTAAAAAAAAACATATTTTACATTATGTTACATGCACAATTGATTGACTTTTGGTTCATTCCCGAAAGTCGTATCGCCGCAAACATCGAAATTGCTGTTACAGTTACTGGGAACAATTTTTATCTACAATCATGAAACAAAACATTTTTCATCATTCTATCCTCAAAACTGACATTTTGACGTGACTTTGAGGCTATCATGATGAAAAATATTGATCGCACTCGTGAGCTAGAGCCAATTTTGGCGAGGCCAATTTTAACCCTCGCTTTCGGCTCGGACAAAAACCTTCGGCCTCGCCAAAATTGGCTCTAGCTCCCGAGTACGAAAATAAGTATTTTTACTCGAGAGGGTTTTTTATCCTGGATAGACTACAATGTTCGTGAAATTCGAACATTATTCATAAGAATCAGTGCAGAAAAAAAAAATATTTTGTTGCATAAAATGAACCACCAATTTTTTGGATGAAGTTCGAATTTTGCAAAGATATAGAGTATAGAGGACAAAGAACGCTCTCAAGTAAAAAAATGTGTAGTTTCATGATAACAGATAAGAATTGTGAACACAATCTTTTATGCTAATTTCGGAAATGAACCAAAAGTCAATGAATTTTTCATTTCACATAATGTTGAAAATGTTTTTGTTTTTTTCTTCAAAATTGCTTCAGATGTAGACGATATCAATTTTGCTGTGCATCGTTTCGTTTTTCCAAAAATACATCGCAAAAAAATTTCTTTTTTTTCGGTCTAAGCAGGTACATCCCCACTGATGCAAATAAAGTAATGAATCAAATAAACTACGCATGAGTCTTTGGCTGTAATCGATAACATTAAAAAATAACGTATAGAACAAACTTTATGAAAATTGCATGACAATAGAAAATGTAACAAACGATTGAGTTTTGAAATCTCGCAAAAAAAAAAAAATTTTAAGCCTTAAATTTTGTATTTTAGAGATGCGTTGGTCAATAAGAACTCTGCGTGCTGGATTCAAAACTACTTGAGTATTTGTTACCCCGAACAATAACTCCAGTAGAGTACTTCTTACACTGAACAGCTTAAACCGTGCCTCAGCACATCACTACCATGGTGAGCAAAAAAAACGAAAATGTAGAATATTTTAGTCAAATTTTCAGTGAAAATAGCTGCCGTGAATTGCTTTCGAAAAATACAGAATTGAAAAATTTTAAATGAAGTAGGGAAATGGAAATCGAATTTTGAATTCTTGAGAAAAATTTCAATTTTGTTGCCATGTTAATAGAAATTATTAGTTGGCAAGAAAGAGATTTAAAATAACAAATTGTGTTGCGAAAAATTATTTTTTACGAGAGAGGCCAAGGTACATTTGAAGACATACATATTATTGCCTTCCAAATTCTAAAAAGTGCAAATTTATTGTACTTTTTCAGCATACCAATTGCCATGACTTCTCGCATTTGGCCGAGGTAGTCTCTGCAATTACCGACATGCATTTACAACTAGGTGTGTTGTTCCTTCCCTACTTGAGTTTTTGTTACCCCGAACAAGATAACTCCAGTAGAGTACTTCCTACACTGAACGGCTTAAGCCGTGCCTCAGCACATTACTACCATGGTGATCAAAAAAAAGACATTTTAAAATATTTCAGTCAAATTTTCAGTGAAAATAGCAGCCGTGAATTGATTGCGAAAAATACAAAATTGCAAAATTCTAAGCGAAGTAGGGAAATGGAAATCGAATTTTGAATTCTTGAGAAAAATTTAAATTTTGTCGGCATGTTGATAGATATTTTCATTCGGCAAGAATCAGATTTAAGAAAATAAATCGTGCTGCGAAAATTATTTTTTACGAGAGGGGCCAGGGTACATTTTAAAACATACTTATTATTGCATTCAAAATTTTAAAAAGTGCAAATTTATTGTACTTTTTTAGTACGCGAATTGCCATGACTTCTCGGATTTGGCCGAGGTAGACTCTACAATTACCGACATGCATTTACAACTGGGTGTGTTGTTTTTTTCCTACTTGAGTTTTTGTTACCCCGAACAATAACTCCGGTAGAGTACTTCCTACACTGAACGGCTTCAACCGTGCCTCAGCACATCACTACCATGGTGAGCAAACAAATAGACAATGGAAAATATTAACGTCAAATTTTAAGTAAAAATAGTAGCCCTCAATTGTCTGCGAAAATTTCAGAATGACAACATAATTGGTGAACTCGAAAAATGTAAATCAAAACTTTTTATTTAATTGTGAATTACTCTTATAATTTTTCGAAGCCAAAAAAACATCTTCATCATATGATTTATTAATTTTGCTATTGGCTTTCAAAAAAATGCATACGATTTTCTCCATATCATCATGAAAACTAGGTGCTTGGGATCTCTCTAACGAATTACCAAACCCACAATTAGCACAAGAGCAAAGGGCATAGCTGAAAACGCAACACGTAGACGTGGATATAGAATATGCGTGTAATTGAGTTCTTTTAGAGAGCAGGAAAACTTTGCAAAGCAGCTTGTCGTGGCATGAGATGAGACCCTCGGGCGCAACAGTGAAATGTCACAACGCTTAATGTTACTCGGACGTAATAGTGTGCTCCAAAGTTACTAGGCTCGTAATCTGCGTGTCCATTTTATGTAATTTTTTTTAAATTCATTTCTAGATATTTATAACAAGAGTAAGATATGGGCCATTATCAAAAGACAATCTGCGGTAAGCAAAGTCTTGTATTTTAGTACATAGAATACTTCGAAAAAAGGATATTTCATATGACATGAAGAAAGTGTTTCTCGCTCAAAAACAATTTCTGACTTTACGATGTGATGAAAATTGTGAAAAAATACAATTCCACATAAAAAAAAATCTATAAAGCCCTCGCCATCATTGTACTAAAAATATCACAATGTTGACTAAAAATAATTTTCATTCCTAAAAAACGTTTACATTCAAACTTTTCACTAATTTGAACGTGACAAACTGAAAAGTAATCAAATTTATACAAATAAACTACAGGAACATTGACATTAAGCTTTGCGGCACCAAGGCTCGAGATGTTATTTACAGCTTTCCCGAATCCCGCTTCAAGTGAATACCCATTCGAGCTTATTAAAGCTAGTGGCCTGCAAGTCAAGCTTGAATGCGACTGCGAAGAGTTACATTTTTCTTTCATCAACTAATTAACTAATTAAAAGCTGACATATTTATGTTCATCAGTAGACTGTCACAATTTATGTGATGTAAAATACTAATAATCTCTATTTCACCAAAATTCACAATGGCGGATAGACTTTTTCACAGATTTAATTAGCTATGGAAAGAAAAGTATATCGCAACGAGCGACAAATTTCGCGCATTGAATCTCAAGGTAATGTTTTGAGAATAAAAAGCCAAATTCATATAACTTGAATGATACAATAATAAAAATTTTGTTTAAGTGAAAAAATTTATTAAAACTGAATTCAAAAATTCAATTTAAACATCCTCTGCTACTGAAGCAAACATTTTTCAGAGTTTACATCAAAATCGACAAAAAAAGGAAATTGAATAAAATAAAATGAAATTATATGAAATACTAAGAATCTTGGACATTTTTTGCCATAGCATCATGCTTTACAGATTTATACAGCGATTCATAAAATACAAGAAAAAACTACAAAATTTTCTAGTTTAAAGTCCAGTAAAAAAATTCTATAAATTTATTCAAAAGTCGTTGAACATTGGAAAAACTTTAACACTCTTCCCAATTCTTCAAACTCTAAAAAGTTGAATATTCATAACTATAGTCGGAAATTCTTGTATTTGTAAAAATACTAAAGAATTATACAAAGTCCTCAATGTACTGAAGAAAAGCTTTAAATCATAGTGACTTGAAAACTAAAACATCAATCTCTATTGAATTAAATATGAACGTAAAAAATGTGCGACTTCAGACTTCAAAAGTTGTGTATCTTCATAATCCTGAAATTCAACAAATTTTAAATCCTACTTCAGTAACTGCAGATCGTCAAAAACTATAAATTAAGAAAACCCGGCGGGAATGTATTTTTTCCAAAATGTTAAAAAAAGACCGAATAATAAGGATTTTACTTCTAATAATGGAAATTATCAATTTCCAGATAATGTGACCTGGAGTAAAATAGATATTTATGCTACAAGGGAGGAATAGAATGATTCCACGAGCGAGCATTTGGGCACGAGCGGCAGCGAGTGCGCAAGCGCGCGAGTTGAATCACATTCCTCCCATGTAACATACAATATTTTTTTCCTGCTATCCGGGATAAAAGTTTTTTATCCTGGATAGCAGGGAACAAAGAAGGATTCTTCCGCTGATTTTATGGCTACTCGGAAAGAGGGTTGTGTTCACGCAATTCATCGTAAAAAAGCGGCCATTCCAACACATACATGAAAAAAAAATAATTTTGCACATTATATTTAAGAGTCCTCTATTTTAATCATCCAGCATCAATATTCTCACGCGAAAAACAGGCTTGTGTTTTGACTCAAAGTGCTATTGATTAATAAGAAATAAATAAATATTATGCTACAAGAGAGAAAAAGGATGATTCCAACGAGTGCCGAGTTTGGGCACGAGCGAAGCGAGTGCGCAATTGCACTCGTTGGAATCATCCTTTTTGTCTCGTGTAGCA
>JAPYZL010116393.1:0-15423 GCA_030522825.1 Platygaster orseoliae
CTAAGCTATAGGCTTGCTCTTTATAGAAGAATAATCATTATCCATGCAAACTTATAATTTGTTATTCAAAATTGACAATGTAAAAATACGGCCGGCTTAGCCCCACTCTCCCCTACAATTTTCTCAAACGCTCCATCGAAAAATCGCGCACGAGTGGATAAATAACGTTCGAGAGTAAAAAAGGTAAGATTCGAGTTTTCGATAATCCCACGTTCGTTTCAGCGACGTTTCGTTTTGAGGGAAAAATAAATTCTTCGAGATAATTATATTTTTTTTTTATCCTCTCCTCCGCCAACGCGCCTGAAATTTCCTACACAAAATCAGGTCAAAAGTACAATTTTTCGGTAGCAGCAATTTCACCGAAAAAAATAATCGCCCAGGTAGCCGATTACAATTTGATTACCAGGAAAACGCGAGTGTCGCGCACGTGAGGCTTTACCGCGAAATAATTCGCGGGTGAAAAAATAATCAACGGCTGCGATCTATCACGACTTCCGTCTGAGCGCGATGCGAGACGCGGATAATATTTGGCCTCGCTTTTCAGCTTGTCATGTAAATCACGCCACAATCCTCGTAATCCTTTATAAATTTGAGCGCCCGGCACAATGACTCCGGGATGTTGCGGCTTCTCGTTGTGCTCGCGTAAATAAAACGAGGCGCGTGCAATTCATTTGGCCGTGGCGACAAGAAAGGCCGCTGCCGTAGATTTTCCGCTCGGATCTTGCGTTGCCACCTCGGCTATTAAGACTGTCAAACGGCCGCGAACATGTGTATTCTTGGGTAACGTTTGAATGTACTCGGATTTAATGAAAATAAACTTGTACCGGAATGATGCAAGGAGTCCATTTAAAACGAATGGGACTTTCGTTTGGCTAATTTGACGGGTTTCCGGATCGTAGCGCTGCGTAGCGCGACGTCGCGTGGCGTGAGCAACGTGACTATATTTTATCTTTCTATATAATAAAGAAACTTGATCCCGCTGATTCAGACTTAACTTAACACTTAAGACTTAACACTTAAGGCTTAACACTTAAGACTCAACATTTAAGACTTAACACTTAAGATTTTTACTTAAGATTTTATACGTAAGACTTAACGCTTAAGACTTTATACTTAAGACTTGACACTTAAGACTTAACACTCACTACTTAAGACTTAACACTTAAGACCTAAAGCTTAACACTTAAGACTCATAAATTAAGACTTCAGGTAGAAACATACTCGAATAATTCTGAACATACCCTATCATACCTGAACATTTCCGAAAATACCTGAACACTTCCGAACATCTTCGAACACTTCCGAACATACCCGAACATTTCCGAAAATACCCAAACATACCCCAACATTTCCGAACATTTCCGAAAATACCCGGATGTTTCCGAAAATACCCGAACACTTCTGAACATACCCTAACATTACAAACAAAATTTTGTCAAAACATGACAAAATTTATATATATTAAATGATTTCCATCTTTCTACACATTTATTTATTGAAAAAGATTTAAATCTGAATATCTTTCAAAAACTTTTTTTTTTAATAAAAAATATACCTTAAAAAGAAACTGAATGGGGGTTGGCGCGCGAAGTGCGCAGGGCCCCCCATTACAGAATAAAATATAATAATGATGGAACATCCTAATTTCTCACTTATCCAGCAAAAAAGTCTGAGCCCTACTTGGCCCTATTTTCTATTTACGCTTCCGAAGCAATTCGGATCGCAGGAAAAGTAAATGAAGATTTTATCGACAACGGCGGTAGCAATTTGCTTGGCCGTAATGTTTTCTTTTTAACAATATGTTATTGCCAAAGGGGAGCCGGCTGCGAAGTGAGCGTCCCGGTCTGGACGAAAGCCGAGATGACATTTAGTTCCACCCTTTGTTTGCCTTGAGCTTTTTACGAGTTCAAAGGCCTATCTATCGGTGGTTGCGACTCGACTTAATGATTTTCTCGTTTACCATCTGTGATTTTATCGATTTCGAGATTCGAGTTTGACGGAATTGGAATTTCACGAAATAGGGAATAGTCCACTATGAATAAGAAATTATTATGTTACACATCGAAAATAGAATTTTTTAAAGTGGAAATGTACTGATTTATTCCGAATCGTCACATGTAAATCTTGGACCGGAAACGGAGCGTCAAAATGGCACTTCAAAGTGAGCTGTTAGACAAACCTTTTAGTCGAATATTCGCTCTTACTGATTCTTTATTTTTCCTATCGCGCGGTGCTTCTCTGATGTCGCGTATTTATAGTCAAGAGAGGCAGCGATATGTTTTACTTGTCGCGCTCACGTGTCGCGTGCACGCAAAAGAGCGACAAAGTGAACATCGTGGGTCTAATTTAAACGATTCGAACGGAGCTTAAATGTTGTGCAATTTTCAGGTCGGATTTTTTTGTATTTTTGGGATTTCGGTAATTTTTGTTTGTATCTCTTTGAATTGAAAAAAAATAGAATTTTTTATTTATATTCTTCTTGCCTCTTTGCAAAAGTCAAATGTTTTTGAAAAAATTTCATTTGCTTCATTAAATTCAAAAGTATCCCAAAAATTGTTACGAAAATTCAGTGCACTCAAGAAAACGATGATATCTTACATAAAAGTTCAACACTTTTGGTCTATTTATGAAAACTAATCGTAGCAAGCGAATGTGATACTTTTTGATAGTTACAATAATGGCGTGAAAGATTTTACGATTGTAGACGTAAAAATCTCGCAGTCGCGTCAGCCCATAGGGTGCATATTTTTGGAGTTTTATGAATGAGGAATAGCACACCGTAAAACTTTTAGGGGGCATTTCAGTGAAAGCTTCAAAATGGAGCTTGGCTGCAGTGAAATATCAACCGCTTTTTTGCATATCGTGTCAAGCAGATGAATACCTAAAATTGAAAAACTAAAGAACTGCTTCTTTATTAAGTTTCGTTAGTAAACAAAGACTTGTATTTGAAGGCCATAAAAGGCATTTTATCTAAACCCAATTTTATTTAATGACTGAAATCATTTCAATGGTAAATCAGAAAATCTTGAAGCTGAAGTTCAAATTCGGGCAAATCCTCTACTTTACTAAAACAGTTTTCATCACTCAAAATTTTCCTTGATCACCCGATTCCCCTCAGAAGAACGCGGAAAGAGGCAATTTCAAGAAACGATTTTCCCGTCAAACTGAGTTTTGACGTAACCCCCAACGGCCATCTCTTCAGTGTAACGCGTGAACTGACCGTTGTCTAGGGAGTTTAATCGGTCTTGAATCCGCAAGATAAGCCCTCTTATCGCCCTCTCATTTTGAGCCTTATCAGCGGAACCAAAGTCGATGACGTCATTGTTGCAAGTACTGCCCGATGAATCAAGGGTTGCTTCGAAGGACACGAGCTTTCGGGTGCAATCAAGCCCGTGTTTGCTTTCGTGTCCAAGCCAACTCGATTCGCCCGAGGCTTGGCTGATGCCGTTCTTCGAAGAATCTAATGCGTGCCTTAAAGGCGAATTCTTACGCGACGTTAACTCGCGTAACAACATTCGCGTACACGCGAGTATGATCAAGGTTTTAATCTTCGGGGAAGCCATCTTTTCAGGATGAGTAGCGAGACACCAAATGCCTACCGGGAGGACGGCCTCCTTGGCCCCCGGGCGACGTTTTGCGTCTTTTATCTTTTTCCTCAGGCCGACTAACGAGTACAATGTTGCCGCTTTCATTTGCATATTTGCAATTTCAACCTTGATTGCAGAGAAGAGGTTTTTCGCGTGAGAATCTTTTTCGAAATCTTCCTGGGTTTTTGGTATGGAGGTGACCACCAAAATTAAGAATTTAATAGTATGTTCCTGTTATATTCCCCATTTCACCATTAAGTAAACCACAATCTCACTGTGAATCGTAAAAATTCTCTCTGTATACGAAGGAGGAATATTCATCTCGAGAAGTTGACATTCAACTGCCCTGTTTCTGCTCGAATCCACTCCGGCTCGACAGAATAAATGATTAGTGACATGGCTTGGTCGAGTTGGAAACCTCCAAACTGACAGGAATGCAACAAGGTTCGCAAATAAAGCTGAAAGTACACGTAATTGTAGCGAATTAGGTTGACGTCGAGCTTGAGATCCCTCGAGACTCGAGCTACCGCGTGTAGTGTCGAAGAGACAACATCACGTTCAAACACTTTAATGAAGTCGCGAGCCTTTTCAGCTTCCCTCGTTTTTCTCGCTGCATAAACCCCGTGTTTTACTTCGCGTTCGTCCAGTTACAACACCAGCAATCATTTGTTTGGCTCAGTTACTTTGTTTCAGAAGTTGATTCATAAAAAGGGCAAGGTCTCAATTGTGCACGATTTTGCCAGTTTTTTTGGAATTCATTACTATAATTATGAAACTGGAAATAGATGTCATAAAAAAAAATGGAATTTTATGCCTTAATTAGAATCATAAACATAGAATTTAACATTAAAATAGTCAGTGATGATAATTATATTAATGAATTTTAAAGAAAAAATAAGTAACTTTTTTCCGAAGATTTTCAGTACTATTTTTGTGTGTGTTTATACAGTTCAAAAATTACATAGCATTTATATATAGTTTTCTGTATAAATTTATGTAATTATTTACTCTAGAATTTAAAGTTCCATAAATTCATGAGTTTAACTTAACACAGTTATACAATATAAATAGATTTATAAAGTTTATCGCATTTTTGGTTAGGTATTTCTAAATTATTGAAAAATTTCGGGTGATTTTCAAGTCTCGAAGATTTAAGTTCTTTACAATAATAATTTTTAGAATCGTCATATTTCTACAGGATATTCATATACCTTGAAGTATTATTGTTAAATGCATTTATTAATTGCTTTTGAGAATGCAATGCTCTAGAAATATTAGTTATGAGGATTTTTAATTTTTTTTTTATCTTGGAGGAAATTACAACTACATAGAGTAGGGATAATTCAAAACTTTTTCGAATTTACGTATTGTATGTAACTTGTAAAACTGTGTTGTATTTTCTAGTATTTTTATAGATTTATAGTATTTATATGGATCGCTTTATGGAGTTATAGAATTTGATACTATAGTATTGAAAACGTCAACGATTATAATTATGTTGATAAATTTTTCAGGAAATAGTACCTTCTTTATGAAGTTTTTGAAAAATTTTTTTTTTTTCGTAATTACACAGTACAAAAAATAAATAAGTTCATATATATAGTTTTCTGTATAAATTTATGTAATTATATATTCTAGAATTGAAAGTTTTATGAATACAAGAGTTTAAATCAACACACTTTTTCAGTTTCAAAAAATGTATAATATTTATCACATTTTTTGTTAGGTATTTATGAAATATTGATGAATTTTGCAGTATTTTCGTATATTTATTGTATTTTTCCAGATCACCTGACACATTCTTGAGATTCTATGTTCTAGAATTCTAATGTCCATGGACTATAAAAATTTTATAGGTTACCTTGTGTTATTTAGTATAACATAAAGTATATACTAAATATACTCTATAAATATATACTATGTACTATATATATACTATATAAAGTATTATATATAATATATACTTTATATAGTATATAAAGTATTTTTATGAAAAAATTAAATTTCTAATTTCATAGATTCCTATCAATATTTATCAGAATTTGATGCTTTAGAATTAAAAGTTTCATGAATCCTCAATATTCTTTCAAATTTTTCAAAAAATAGTTTTTCATAGGATTCAATCTTTATCAGATTTATTCGCCTTTTTTTCAGTATTTGTACGATTCGAAAAATTTTCTGAATTTTTTTAAATTTCTCTGTAGATTATCATAATTAGATGTTCTGGAGTTCAACGTTTTCGAATTTTTTAAATTCCACATAGCAACTCTTCTTTTTCTCTTCATTACTAATCACTGAGTGGACAAAACTTTTTAATTGTTCAAGAATAATATTTTTCGAAACTAGGATCATTGTTATTCTCGAGTTAGTAAAATCAAGAATTCTAAATATCGTTTAACTTTGAGAATTAACACGAAACCGTGTGTTATGCTTGTTTAGATTTCATCGAGGATATTTTTTATAATTTCTATTTATTCGATTATTATATAATTTTTTTTTCATGCTCTGTTTTCTAAAATTTGAACGTATATTTTTTATTATCAAAACTTTTTTCTATTCTTACAAGAAACAATAATTAATTCCAGTTGAATTTCCGGAAGGGTAAAAATGAATATATTTAAAGCCGAACGTACTTTGAAAAATTCAAACAGTATTTTCCTAGAATATTATAATTTTCCCAATATCCATATTACGAATTCCTACCTTTTTTTCTCAGTGTCCCATGCAGGAGAGACTCTGAAAAAATCCGAATGTACCGCAAGCACGTCGTGTGCCCGTAAAAACCCTGCTGTATAAACACGTCGCGATAAATGCTTTAATTAATATCACCGCGTAATTCATTAAAATCAAGATCCAGGGGCATCGTTAATTATCGGCGACTGAGCGCGCAACAAATTTTCGTAGTTCAGATAGGAAGAGCGCGGGTAATAATTAATTCAAAGCTCGTAAAGTCATGCGAAACCGGTTGTTACATTATATCCCGGTGTCGGTAACGAGCGAATATTTTCAGATAGTACCGCGTGTAGCGGTACGCGATTTCAGCCTGTCCATATTCAGCCAAAAGCCATCGCCATGAATTAGTGAGCGATGAGAAAAGGGCCATTCGTTTCGTAAGGCCGGACGAAACGATATTCTATTCTTCCCCGTTACAACCTTCCGAGTATCGCCCCGGGAGATAACGATTTTCCGGTGGAAATGTTAATTGTCTCGTCGTTTGCACATCGCGTGTTTTCAGGCAACCTTTTATGTATCCATAAACCGCGTGTTTTACGCGTGTATTCAGCGCATTCTGAGGGATCTAGAATAGTTTCATAATTGCACCAACAGGAATTTTTGGGTTACATATGAGCTCACCAAAGTTTTTTTCTTATTCGGTACCAAACAATGTGACGCTGATGCACGATAAAAAAGACGTTGAATGAAGCGAGTGCACTAAGTCTAATTGAATTCTTAATCCGCGCATTATCTTTCAGCCACTGCGTTTCGCTCTGTGTGGCTGCTTTCTTTTCTCTCGACACAATCAATGGTGATTATTGAAATTACAAGATGCGGAGGCTCCTCGTTATTTATTCCCCCGACCCCTCCTTCATGCGCGACATCGTACACGATGACTCTATACAGGTCTTATCTCGTACCGATCGGTCGGTTCGTCCACGTTAATTATTTGCTGGGGATTTTTGAATATTTGTTCGGAATTCAGGGTTTTTTTGTACATGGAATGTTTCGTTATAGAGTTTCGGTTGTAGCCTTTCAATCCCCATGAATAATTTCCCACACATTTTCCCAATAAAACCCACTGAAAGCTCTCTACATCCAAAATTAATTTCTTTTACTGCGATGACAAGCCAGTTTTTAATTCAACAAAAAAGCCAAAATCCAACTCCATGGATCACTCTACGTCCATAAACGTCGGGCAGCGAGTGTCATTTCTATTTAGACGAACGCACGTCGAGACCGAAAGTGAAATAATGGCCCGCAAAAAGCCACCATGTAGGAGTCGGCATTTTCCGCGCTTTATTGCCCGATCAGAGTGAATTTACCAGTGGCCGCGGCAAAGCAACTTCACCGACAACTTCCTGATTGCCAGTTAGTCTGCAACCCTTTAAACCTGTCCTTAGTGGCCTCGCGCATACCAATCGCATATGGGTAATTGAATCAATTAACGTCGTGCCAATTATCTCCAGCGTTTTCCTCCATCCGTGCCATTATAACGATGCTTTCGATCGGCCAGTGAACACTTTACAACAGGTAATACATTCGTTCGAAAACATTTCAAGTCGTTCATTAGAATGTTAATTAGTGCATCGACGTCTGGGAAATGTATTTCATTTTCAAGACACTATTTTTCCTTGAAATTGTACACGGATTCCGGTTCGTTAGGTTTGGGATACTAATCCACGAAAGCGCAAAAAAGTGCGCATTAATCAGGTTCGTCATGCGGTGAATTCCAATGCGTTTAGTTTCTCGTCCTCGAGAAAGCAGCGACTCGCAAAGCTTATTATTGTCGAAACCTCCTTCATCCGAGACTGGGGAACCCCAAGGGAAACGATTGCCTTTGATGTTTATGAGGCTTGATTACTCCGATAGTCGTGACATAGACGAATATCTGTACATTGAACAACAGTGTCATTTGATACAAGCTTTTTATGGCATGGTGTCAATTGTGCATATTTTTATGAATTAGTTTGTCTACAAAAGTGAGAGCTCATTGACACGTGCAGTCCTTATTAGATGGGAGTTAACACGAGAGAAACGCATTATATAACAGAAGTACTCGTATTTTCTCGCGGGTGTTGTACCCTCCGCGCGCGTTGTTATCTCTGCAGAAACAACAAGCCACACATCTAGGTTTCTGAATAATCAGGCTAACATGAGATGTGGACTCCATTGCTGACTAAACTTGGAATTCCATCGCAAGTTAGGGCCAAAACTGAGTTACGAGTCGACCTTACACGACGAGAATTTCCGCAAACGCGAGAAGAGCCGAGCATCTTTGAATCTCAAATGGTTACGTTTCCAGTCAGTTAGAAATTCAGCTTTCCCGGAAATTCAAATGAAACGCGACTGGTAATCGGATTTTGATAGCGCCGGCATTTTTACAATATCGCCTCGGTTTTTACATTTAGCAGTTCGCGCGCGTACCGTTTTATATGAAATTCATGGGGCGATCATATTCTACGGAATATCAAAGAGATATTGAGAGGTTCAGCTAGCGATGCTGTCTTTTTCATACCTAAAAGGGTTTTTTTTTATTCTTTCAAGGTGAAAATTGTTATCGAAAAGCTGCGTTGTGTAGGATTATGCGTTGGATACACGGGAAAAAAGGTTTTGCATTGAGAGAAATTTTTGGTTACAGCAACTATTGATTTAGAACAATATTAGTTCAGTGAAGTTCTGTATAGTGCAACTAAAACTTTAGGTATGATAACTAAAGTATTGGTTATTGCAACTTAAGGAAAACTTAAAATTTTCTGACAAAAGTTGGGTGACAAAACCTAACCTCAAAAATGACTATTCCAGAAATTGCTACTAAAAATATTTAATTCCCGATGATTTAACCCGAGAAAGAAGGTCCCTGAAAAAACACGCATTCGTATTCAGAAAGTATAAAAAAAAATTGCAGATTCGTTCTGAAAGTACCCCCATTTAAAATTCATCGTCAGGCCATTGGACTCTGGACGCCCGCTTTCAAGCCATATGCATAATCGAAGCGATAGGTTTCGTATCCTTGAATGGCGCTAAAAGCCTCGTTATAAAGTCGCGCGTCCATTCAATCCACGGATATTATACTGACGCAATTATCGATTCCCCTCCTCCCCTCTCGCCCCCTCGCCGCCCTTTTCAACCCAATGGCGTCGTACGTGCTGCATCTCGCGAAAAACGGAAAATGAAGCGAGCGATTAATCTGCAGAAACGTCCATGTAGTTCGATAAAAACGACTTGGTATGTGTTATAAAATTTGGATATAAGCGTTTGGGACGTCTTATGGAAATGAACGGGATTTTAGGATTTTTCGTGGAGGTTTTTTTTTTTTCGTCGTGAATTCAATTACGCAGTGGTGTCCGGAAGCTGTTTGTTTGCAATTAACTGGGTCAGTTATTTTGTGGAGAAGGGAACTTTTTGAATAACTGAACGTGTGGAACGTGAAGTTGGAGAAGAATTTTGTTTGGTGATGAATTTTTGGGCAGTGAAAAAACTGCAAAACTTATTTTGCAACAGAAAAAATTTTTATGGGGAGTTTCTCGAAAGATATATACATATTTCGTTGAGGATTTTATTATTTTTTATTAATGAAGATGTGGCTATGAAAGTACGATTCTCCAATTTTTTGGAGTCAAGAGTTGCATTTTCTCTCATGTTCATATAATTCAGTTTTTTTGATTTTAAAGTAACTGAGTTTGAGACTGTTTTCTCATGCTTTGAGTGTTTTTTCACAACTCAACAGATTTTCAAATTTTATTTTGGATTTCTATACTTTTCTATTTTCTAATTTTCTAAAATTCGATGCTCTAGGAATAAAAGTTCTATAACTTGAATATTTTTCAAGATTTTTGAAAGAATTATAACTATACACAGATTGCAGATATTTAATACTATAGTAATAAAAATTTCTTGTTGGCTATATTATTTATTATTTTTTATTTTTATTGCTTTAATAATAATTTGCTATATAATGTATAGTCAAACATTTATGATTATAATTTCATTTTAGAAAAAATTCTTCTGAAGTTAGAATGATAGTATTTTGAGTTAGATAAACTTGAAATTCTAGACTTATTTGAATTACACTAATTTTTGCGCTCTTTTTATCATCATTACTTTCGTTGATTTTTCGTGAAATAATATTGTTTAGAGAATTTTCTTTATATAGTTTTTGCGTATGAAAAGATTTCCAGTATTCTCGTAGATTTTTATATAATAATACTAAAATTTAAATGCTTCAAAATGCAAGTATCGAAGGATTTTTGATAATCTTATAGATTTCAGGGATAATAAGGTCTACGTTAATTTAGAGAATTATATGTATCTCTTGAATTTTCTAATTTTTTGAAGTATTTATAAAATTTTGAATCAATTTAAATATTTTTATAAATCGCTAATTGTGCAGATTTTTCAAGAACGCAAATCATTTATAGAATCCAAAAATTTTATTATTTTTTGAAAACTGTATGACTCTGAAAAATTTTATGGCATGTATTTTTATAAATTCCTGTCTACATTTTACAGAACCTCATTTAAAAGTTATGAAGTTTTGAGACTCTTAAAATTTTCGTATATTTTAGTCTTTTTTTCATAAATAAGTATCAAAAAAAATTTTTTTCCCCATTTCCTTTAAGGAAATGTTTGGCTATAATAATTATATTGTCTTTTAATTCATTTTCAGAAGAAATGATATTTTGAGTTCAAAAAATTAAAAATTCTAAACTCACTCCGAATCTTACTAATTTCATGATTTATTTTTCTTTTATGCAGTATTTTTTTATCATCAATACTTTTGTTCATTTTTTGTGAAGTAATATTGTTTAGAAAATTTTCTTTTTATAGTTTTTGAGTATAAAAAGATTTCTAGTATTTTCGTAGATTTTCATATAATAATACTCGAAATTCAATGCCTTAAAATGCAAATATCGAAAGATTTTTGATAATTTCATAAATTTCAGGGATAATAAGGTCTACGTTAATTTACATAATTTTATGTATCCCTTGAGTTTTCTAATTTTTTGAAGTATTTATATGATTTTAAATCAATTCCAGTATTATTATAAATAGCTAATTATGCAGATTTTTCAAAAAGGCAAATTTTTCATAGAATCCAATAATTTTATTACTTTTCGAAAACTGTATAACTCTAAAAACTTTGTGGTATGTATTTTTATGAATTCCTGTCTAAATTTTATAGAACCTCGATTCCAATTTTTGAAGTTTCCAGATACATAGAATTTTCGTAAATTTTAGTCTTTCTTTCATTAATAACTATTCAAAAATTTTTTTTCACGTTTTTTTCAAGGAAATGTTTGGCTATAATAATGATTTTGTATTTCAAATAATTTTCAGAAAAATTGGTGTATTAAGTTGGAAAAAAATAAATTTTAATCTCATTTCGAATCTTACTAATTATTTCATGATTTATTTATCTTTTATGCATTATTTTTTTGTCATCGTTATTTTAGTTGATTTTTCGTGAATTAATATTGTTTAGACAAATTTTTTTTTCTAATTTTTGGGCATTAAAAGATTTCTGGTATTTCTTGCATTATTTAGCATTTATGAAAATAAATAGGATTTTTTAGTATTTTAGTATATTTTTAATATTTTTCTAGTTTTTTATATAGCAATTTTCAAAATTCAATGATTCAATTAAAAATGCGTATATCGATAGATTTTTTATAATTTCATTGATCGTTTTTTGGTATTTTTATAGATTGCCATTTGTGCAGATTTTTCAAAAATGCAGTTCTTTCATAGAATTCAATATTTTTCAGTACTGTTCTGATATTGTATAACTCGAAAGATTATCTGTTATGTTTTTCCATGAATTTTTGTCTAATTTCTATAGACCTCATTTCAAAGTTTCAAAGTTTTGAGATTCTCAAAATTTGTGTAGATTTCAGTCTTTTTTTATAAATCACAATTTTACAGAATTTTTTTCCATGTTTTCTTACACGAAATGTTTGGCTACACATTGTATTCTTATTTAATATCAGAAAAATTGTTCTTTTCAACTAGAAAAACTAGAAATTCTGAACTCATCCCGAATTTCACTTATTTTATGTTTCACTATTGCTGCTTTTATGCCTTTTTTTCATCATTTCATTTCATTTCAAAATATCCTCGTTGCTTTGGAATCTGAATTTTCAAACCCTCTCGAGAATCCTCTCTCAGATAGACGTTTTCAGACGTTAAACAGAAGCTCGATTTTTCTTTGGTAGCGCGATTTTTACAATAATTGGCGTTTTCAGTTACGCTCTCGCAGAAACGAAAATCACACGTGAGATCGAGGAATTGCCCTCAGGCGAAACTCCCACATTTTCTCGAATTTCCGAGAAAACTCGGTGGAAAAACGTCCGAATGTGATTCTTTATGTGTCCCGGCAAAATGCTGACAGACGACTACGTTCCATACGTTCATTAGGGGTTGAAGAAAAATATCCAATTCCGCCGTTCTTTTGTATCGGCGCCGTCTGAGTGGGGAGTAGGAAAGAAGCTCGAAGGATCGTTTTTTCGAAGCTTGTAAGAAGAGTGACAACGCGAAGGGTTCTTATTTTAGCGAGAAATATGATGAAGGAAGCATTTTTTTCGCGGAAAATGCCATTCTGATGCGTTTGCAATTTTTTCCCTTATAAATTTTAAATTATAAACTGAAAATCATTTTCTAATGAACTTGGAAATGACTCATGGAAATGTGGTTTTGCTATATTAACAGAGAAAAAGGAAAAGATGTGAAGCAGTTGGAGAAAATTGCAGCTAACGAGGGCTGCGTTCTAGGAAATGTAAAGTGTGCCAACGCATTAGGTTGTAATCCGATGAAATCGGATTGACGAATAACGATATTACACGGCTGATGCTCGTGAGACGCGGCGGCACGTTGAATTATGGAGATGGCGGCGTTATCGCATCAGGTGCAACCGAGAGCGGGCGTGTTGCCAGTGTCCCCTGCACGAATATCTGCGATTGAATCATTACAGCGTCCACGATGATTTCGATGGCCACGATTCGAATAACGAGCGGAAGGCCTTGTTTCTTTCCCCCACTGAAAAACCCATTTCGTTGGCTCGGACAAACATTCGATCCTTATTTTACCAACCAAATGTTTCGTTAGACTGTTGTCTGAACTGAAAATTTATTTAAATCTGGTTGATGAAATAGATTCTACGTTATTTCATGTATAGAATATTACTTTCAATTATTACTACTGTATGTCTGAACAATAAATTCAAATGAATCACCCAAATCGTTTTGGCATGACAGAAATATATTCCAAATTCTCTGCATAACTACACTGTTCACCTCAAGTTTTCCTTGTACGAACACCATGTTCTAATAACCCATAGTTTAATGCTCCAACAAAACATTTCTCCATTGCACAATAAGCTCAAACCGCTCATAAACTATGAATGAGTATGTATATTACTTAACGAACGATATATACAACATCTAATTGTTACAGAGTTTAACTAGAAGGTAAACTCATTTGAAGGAAAGTTGCAGAAACAGACGGTCCAACTTTGTTACGTTGTTAATGGAACTTGGGTGGAAACTTTCCAAGGCGATCGGGCGCTCCGACAAGTGAGGAAGAACAGCGCGAGTGCAAAAGATCAGGTGCGTTCGATAAGTTCTTATAAGCGCAATTGTGTTCCGGAATCTTTACACCTTTGCTCTGAATCATTGTCGAGTTGTGCTTCTAAAAACTCGAGTCGACTCTTTATGTAACGACCTAACTTGCGAGAAAAAAGTTATTATTTCATTAGCGGCCGCACCAAAGTCCAGATAAGAAATGCTCACTCGAGGGAGAGGAAAAAACCCCGCGAGTTTTCCGGCCGGAAAAGTTTTTCGCGGTGAATTAACGCAAAGCGAAGGCAATCAATTTCGATCGTCTAACTATCAAACTTGGAAATGACTTGGAACTCAGGTCTGAATAGTGTTCATTGACTCTCGTTTGGAGATCATACACTGGAAGATGTTTTTTTTTATGAATGAAAGAGTTATTGAAGTAGTACAATCAGAGGTGTAGACAGGAAAAATTTTCAGGAGAGGTTTTTTGGAAAAATACATATATTCCATATAATGGAATTTGATTCTTGTGATTTTCAAGCAACAGAAATTTAGATTTTTTTCAATAATAAATTTTTATAATTGTCATGTTTATTCTTTAGTATACTGATACACTTCGAAGTTATATTGTTAAATAAATTTCTAAATTGCTTTCTAGAATTCTATGCTCTAGGCATAATAGTTATAAGAATTCGGAACATTTATTTAGACTTTGGGAAGAATCACAATTTGATAAATTAGAGATGGTTCATAAATTTTTGTTATATTTGTATTGTATGTTATTTTTAAAATCGTGTTGTATTTCCTAGTATTTTTATAGATTTCTAGTATTTATATCGATAGCTTTCTGGATTTATAGAATTTGATACTATGATATTAAAAATGTGAACAATCATAATGATATTCACCAATTTTTCAGAATAGAGTGCTTTTTGTATAAAAATTTTGAGTATTATTTTTCTCGTATGTTTATCCAATTAAAAAAATTACCCAGTATTTATATATAGTTTTTTGTATAAATTCATGTAATTATATATTGTAGAATTGAAAATTTTAGAAATTCAAAAGTTTTTTAATCAACACAATTTTTCAAAATCAGTTGGTTAATAAGATTTATGGCATTTTTGATATGGTATTTTTTAAATTTTGAAGAATTTTGCAATATTTTTATATAGGGAAAAGTGGGGCAATAACGGCATAGTTTTCATTCAGCATCAAAACACATCAAAAAATTGACATTTTTGATCAAACGAAAGTTAAGATAACAAGCAGATTTAAAAAATTTTGATTCAAACTAAAAAAAATTAAAATCTTAAAAAAAAGTTGGTTTTCGTCATTTAGAAAAATGGTGGGGTAATGACGGCCATTTTCAAAAACCGACAAAAATCGCACAAATATCAACACAAATCGCTGTGAATACTTAATGAAGGCTCTGTGAAGGAAAACAAATGGAAATTCGACATTTTTTTATGGTAACTTTATTGATAGCTCACAAAAAGCGCAAGAGAAATAAAAAGGAAACATATTGAAAAAAATGCCTTAAACTTAGAATGCAACGACATTAA
>JAPYZL010116396.1:0-32990 GCA_030522825.1 Platygaster orseoliae
GAACTAGACATTGGAATGAAATGAAATTTGGACACATGATTCTTCTTACTTTAGCGATGCTCTCAAAGTGCAGAAAAACTCATTGAAATTATTTATTTATTGTTGAAACAACCATAACCATTGATATTAAATATTAACTCAAAACCTCGAAATTTTCGAAACTTTTATTTACAAGTTTTCTTTATTATAGAGCAAAGAAGTCTCCATAAAAATTTCATGTCGATTGTATTATTATTATAACCGCAGTATGAATAAATCAATGACCGCGCCGAGTTATGATATATATATATATATATATATATATATATATATAAAAATAATGCCAATGAATTTTTATGCACTTCAGGAGCATTGCTAAAGTAAGAAAAATTATGTGTCCAAATTTTATTTCATTCTAATGTCTAGTTCCAGAGTTATTGCAAGTTAAATAAAAAAAGTTTATTGAAATATTTCGTTTTCGTCTTCCTTTTGATCGGATCTTCGCGTTACGCGAAGATCCATCATTTATTAGCTGCATAATTCATGTGTCGATTAAAAAATTTTTTTCCAATAAACTCTCATTTTTCATTGAATATTAAAAAAATATCGTGAATTAAAAATGTCCGAAAACGTTTCAACTATGAATATTTAGACGGTTAAGCTATTTGAAAATAAATAAATAAGTATCATAGAAAAATAAAAATACTGTCAAGTAAGGAAATCTTGAATGCCCGAAAATGATAAAAATTTGTTTCAATTTTTTCAATTGACAAGATAAAAAGTTTTATCGATTTCATAAATTTGAATATCTTTTTCTAAAACGTTAATAAAAATGTTCGAAAATCGATAATAATCCAAAACGCCAACGAATACGATCAACTTTCTTTTTTTAATATTTACATGCGATGATTTTCAATTTAAAAGTAACAGCTTTATTTTTGCAAGGTAACAGATTTTATCTATTTACATGACAAAAAATTTAGTCAACTCGTGGTGGTAGAGTTCTGTCAAATTTATTTATCAATCTAACTGATTCAGCCAGTTAAGACAACTCGGAAACTACTGTAGTGCGAGAGAGATGTATAAAATGGAAACTGATTAAGAAGAATTTTCGACCGAAAATGTTTCAAGTTACAAAACTGTTAAACTTCCAGAGTTTAAAAAAATTCTAAAAATTCAACATTTTTTGAAGCATTAATATTTCGGACATCATGGAAAATTGAAAATAATTCATATAAACTCATGATTTTTTTTTCTTTTTTATATAGTCTCAACACACTCAGAACTTTGGCAATACGAAAAATTTTTAACTTCCAACTTCTAATTCACAAAATTAAAAAAAACATCAGTCGATATTTGAATTCCGAAGCGGGAATTAACCAATATGGCGTCGGCCGGGGGATGCGCGAACTGAACCAAAACGCGTCCGCCTGAAGAACATACCTTTCTTTAATTGTACCTTGTACCATGCTTGGCGTACAGTCAGCGCTCTCAATATATCCGATCACCTCCCCTCCCCTTCTCTCCCTTTAATAAAATATGCGAAACATTGCATTCTCAGATAGCACGGTCATAGACATCTTTGCACATTCAATGCTGCATCATGATTGACCGAACTCGCAGTTGGATTCGGTAAAATCATATGTTCTTGTATACACATCACAAAAATGTACTTTGTCATGTTGAAAACATAGCACATTTTTTGCTACATCAAAACGCAGTTTTACCAAGAACAAACATTTTAACACCATTAAGCAATCATTGATGCATCAACTCGAGCTTTTACGCAAAAAAATATTAGCTTGAGTATATAAATTCTGGCAGAATGAATGTGCAATGTTAGAGAGATGAAAAAATCAAACTCCTTCAATAATCATAAAAATTTCGTTTAAATCAAGCTTTCAACCCTTATTTTATCGAGTCCTCATCAGGAAAGTTGATCAAATTCCGAACTACAGATTAACACAGTGTTCATAAGACTTCATCAGATTTCTAGTCATTATTAAAATATGATTTCGTTCAAACAAAACCGTCAATTATAAAAAAATATATTTTTCATATAATAATAATTTTAATTTCAAAAACTATTATCATTATTTTTCACTTCAAGTTCCAGAAAAAACATAATCGTCATTGAATATCGAGGCGGATGGCGGAGAGGGTGTCACGTGTTTGCGTACACTCCCCTCTCCTCCCTGGACCGACACTATTGAGAGCGAGGACTGTACACGTTTCTGTAAACATGTCTTATGTATAGATACCTATATACACTGCCACACAGACTGCACGAAAAAGACTGTTTAGCCCCCTGAGCAGCTTTGTCGCCGATATTCTTCCGTTTCCGTCCCACCCCCCCTGCAACACACCAATACTTTCGTGACCCCTGAATCTCCAATTACGTCGCATTCTAAATTCCTCCATTTTCCTCCCTCGTAATCTTTCATATCGCATACGACCACTTTTCTCATTGGCTCTTTCGATCTTTGCACTTCGCTGAACGATCGTTCACGAAAAAATATAAAATAATAATATATCAAAAAAAAACCAAAAACAAATGAAAACGGTCATAATAGTATAGTGTTCGGGCAAAAGACGTACGTGACTAGAATGGACATTTTCAATCTTTATTCACACATAGTTTCACTTACATTGGGTTCGTCCGCGCAAGCCAAACGCAATTATACACGTTATATATTATATAGATGGTTTCGTTTCTTCGCTTTGTCTTTCAACTTAAAATTAATGAAAACTCGACTTAGAAACAACATTGGCATTCTTGTATTCCTCGCGACGTGGCAAATTTTTTCCTCGAGGAATGTGCACGACCCGCGATTTATTTTCAGCTCCCCTCCTCTTCCCCCTCCACTCTCCCCCCCCCCTCTTGCGATGCCCCAAACAAAAGCGCACGTTGAGATAGTTTATCATATAATCTTTCGCACGTGTAAATATGAATCTCCGCATATAAATTTTTGTTATAAATAAATCCTTTTTCCGCCCAATCGCGGTAATAAATTGTACTCTTCTTGCTTTGCTTCGAGAAAAAAAAATACAAATTCAAAACCTCGACAGTAATTATTTGGCAAATGGCTGAACCTAAAACTAATACACATAAAGATTACACGCAACAATATCGTAGATGCCAGCAAATATGCGGCAATCGCAGTAGAACTGAGAAAACCAAAATTTTTTATTAACTAGCATTGATTGCACAAAATAAAGAAAAAAATATCCGATTTCCTTGGCATGGTTTTCCAAGTGTCCAACGAATCCTGGTTTTGTATTTTTGTTTTCAACTATTGGGTGGGATTTTTTTCAAGATAATTAGGCATTTGAAATTCTTGGTGTTTCTCGAAAATTTGTGCATTGGTGAAAATTTTGAACTGTAAATATAATGTCGTTTTTTTGATGGAACGATTATAACTCTCGGTTTCGGTTTGGACTGTAAACTTTCGTTCCGTCGCAATAGGCATTTCAAGAAGTTCAGAGTATTCAAAAAAGATATGAATTCCACAAATTTTTGAGTAATTTAGGTCTTTCATCGGTTTTTCAAATCACCTGCGAATTTCAAAAACTTTATCTCAAACCCAACTTAAAATAGTAAAAAAACAATAACTCGATATAATTCTATTTTCAAGCGAATAATGGCACAGAGTAAATAATTTTTTATTATTATTACACTACCCATTGATGAAAAATGACCACCCATCAAGATCATCAAACCATAAGAAATTTTATCTCACAGTTTCTTTATCTATCATAAACCCAATAATATTCATCGACTCTATACTCAACACTCCATAATTTCTTCAATATATAATTTTCGATAAAAATTAAAACAAAATAATCAAACAAAAAGCAGGATCGTCAGACACTTTGCGTGTTTCACGCAATGGCACATCTTTTAGTTAGTTTTAATTAATCACAAAGAAAAGAAAAATTAAAACACTTACGAACTAATGCTAAATAAACAACAAAGAAAACAATCGACCAAATGAAGCTTCATTCGTAAACTTGCATGATTTTTTTTTTCGTATTACTACCTTTGGTGACCCAACTGGGACTAGGAAAACTTTGGGGCGACACCACTTCTAGTTCTTTATGCAAAATAAAGAAGAATGCACATTCCTCATTATGCTTACTTTAAGTACTAAAACTGTTGACTAGACAAAAAACAATTGCTGTGGGGGAGCACAGAGTTCTTTGGTTTGGTGTACATGTTGGTAAACCAAAAGTCGACTAAGAGGGCGTTTATTTTTTTCGCGTTTATAATTTTTTTTTTTCTTCACCTTGCTTGGATCACGAAAACTCGTGCGCTCTCGTGTGGTATGTTTTGTGCATTATACACATACGTACATGAACGACCGAACGTCTTTCAACAACCGCCAAAAATTCGTGTACAGCGCAAATCTCGCACATTTTTGCGCAAAAGCGAGTCACATTTAATCGGTGACGTTCGAAAGTATGCATTTTTCTCGTTTTCGCTTCTTTTATTGCGGAGCGTCGAAAGCATGAATTTTTGGAATGGATTTCAAGTTTGCGAACACATTTTATGTGTGTGAGCATATGAAATGCATTTTACAGGGCTCACAACGAAAAATATATTAAACATTCTAGATTTAGATTGTAAATTTGAAATTGGTTCCTGAAACGAACACAACATTTTGAGTAATACATGATTAAAATAATATAGCAAGGAATCACTGGATGTGTAAGTTTCCAATATTTTCACCTTCGAAAAATGACTCAACAAAAAAAAAAAAAAAAAAAAAAGCATCAATTCATGTAGCAGCACCAAAATCAATAGTTTTTCTACTTTTAGACTGCCAAAAAAATTTAATTTTAACGATTTTCTTATATTCAGATATTTTTTAGAATCAGGAAGTTGCATGGAAACAAAAAATTAAATTTGGCGACTTATGTGACCCTTATGCAAGAAGCGCATAAGGACCTTTTCTAGCGGCGCGTCACATATGTATCTATTATTTACGAAAAAAAATCGATAAGTGAATTTTTATTCAATATGTATAATATACCGATGTGTTTTTGTCAAATTTTTATATAAGACAAAAAAAACTCGTGTTAAATATTCGTTAAACGATATCAGCAATAAAATAACTGATGCATATTTCCAAAGGAGACTTTGAAATTCGTTCTATATTCTCAAGTTTTCATGATTCGAAAAGACTTGACTTGATATTTCTACAATTAAAAAATCATCTGTAAAAAGACACCAAAAAATTCAAAGCAACCCATTTTGACAGTGCATTATCACATATTTCATCATCTACAATTCATAATTATTTTCTAATAACTAAATAGTAAATATGTTCCTTTCATTTTTATCATCTTCAAATCACAGAAACTAAATAATTTCCATTTTATCTCCTCTTAGAGCATAACTCCACTAATTCTTAACTAAATTATCCATGTCCTTATATTTTCTCATCTTTCCCCCCAAAATACCAAAACAACCCCAAAAATAAACAACCTGCCCCCTCTCCAAATTTCTCAGAGTGAAATCCACTCCAAAAGGAGTAATCGTCACTCTTAAGACGACTCGGAACACCTCTTTACTACAGTAAGTTCCGAGTCGTTGTAAGAGTATACGGAACTCACTGCAGTGCGACAGAGACAGGTAGAACGATAACTGGGTGAGAGAAACAGAGACACAATGAGAATCTTTCGACCATCCTAAAGAAAAAAAAGGTGAAATCCGCTTTCGACGCCCTGCAAAGGAAAGCGCGAATAGCACACGAGGATGTTAAAAGAGTCGGCCAGAATTATATACATACACTCGTGTGTGTACAAATGACTAGGTAGTTATAGTAGTATATTCGAAGATAGGCGTAGATAATATAATTCTTTGTCTTTGGTAAAATTTCACACTAAGGAATGGGACTAGAGGTGATGCGCTCGACGCTGCTCTCACGTATGCGTATCGTGGTAAAGACGTCGCTGTTGCCGTTGCCGCTACTGGTGGCGCCGGCACCTTGCTGGCCTGCCATTGGCTGGGACAGCGCCCCACCACCGCCGCTGCCGGTGGCGCCCCCGGCAGCGCGCAGCACGTTCTCGGTTGGTGCAACGGCGAAACCGAGCCATCCGTGGCGATTTTTCAAATGCCGCTTCATGTGCGTCGTGCGACTCAAGACTTTGTGGCATACCGGGCACTGGGTCGTTCCCTTATGCATGTTCATGTGCTTATACATAGAATCTCGGTTCCAAAACGATTTACCGCAGAGTTTGCATGAATGCGACGGTTGTTCGACGACCACCGTGCGAATATCTAAATCAAAACAAGGGCGGTCATGCTACAGAATGCTATGGGCTAGGGCCTCAAAGGCGAATGTCCCAATCGTCGATTCTAATATTGTGCGATATTTTTGATTCATTATTAAATTTTACCCTGTAAATGTGATAATCATTGGAAAAGAAGAAAAACATTTATAAAAAATAGAGAAAAAACTGAGCTAATAGAAAAATTATTGTCCTTAGCTAAAATATGTGTTATTGCCTTATTTTGGTCATGTTTGGTACGATTGGTTTTAACATGGAGCAAGTTTTTTGATATTAGCTTAAGACTTTACTTATCGCTTAAAAGACGACTTGTATTACAATAATCTACGTCAAGTTCGGAATTTATTTCTTTGTAATTTACACCATCAGAGTGATGATATATTTAATTTAAGAAATGAATAAATTTTTCCGAAATGAATATTTTCTATATTTCTAACATGATTTGTTAGTTTTAGACTTATAATTATCTTTTTATTATGCCTTTCACAATTATGTTGGTAATTAAATTTTTGTATTCTTTAAAATTTTTTGTTCTGTTATTTGAGATGGGAAATAATTTCATCGATGAAATTACCTATTGTTGTCCAGTAGTGAAATAATTCTAAAAGGACTTGTCAATATGAAATGAATTTTCATAAAATGTGATATTTGAGAAATCTTACAAAAGTTTGAAAGTTTCTTTCTGGTTTTCTTTTCATTTGAAAATTCAAAAAAAAAAATTGCAAAGAACTTTGGGAACAAATAATTTAAAATCCTTAGTAATTTTTACGAGAATAATTTTAAACTCGACTTTGAATATTGATATTCAATTATTGTATTTTGATAAAACGTATGGAACGCTATGTAGGTATAACATTTTTACATGAGTGAAAATTTCATGTTTTTTTTTTACAATAGTGTTTCTTTTCAAAATCATGAAAAATCTTACCTATTTCAAAATATTATCTTTTTCATTTTTCTCGAAACTTTCGTTTACCTCAATTTTTGGTTGAAGAAAAATTTTTATAATCAAAATTCATCTTCAAATTTCTCAGATGTTTTAAGAACTCAATTCAAAATTTTGAAGACTTGATAATTATTCTGAATGTTAAGATAAAATAATGAGAATAATTGATTTTCGAAGATTTTTATCAAGTCCTAAATTACAAGAAATGCTGGATATTTTACCGCTTAAAAAAAGTGATTTTCATTATCTTTCTGCGTTGCTCAAATTATTCCATTCTTGAAGTGATTTTTCGTGGCTTTATCGGTATACATTTAATTAAATTGATATTATTCTAGTAAATTCATGAAAAACTTTCAAGGTTTTTTGGAAATGAATATCATTAAATAAAATCGTTATTCGAATTTTTTGATAGCTGGCATATAAATAAAAAAAAACTTTTTGTTTCAAAAAATGAAAATTTTCAAAATTGGTAAGAAATAATGCGATTTTCAGGAAGAACAAGTCAAACAATATAAAATTCATCCTACTCAGATATTTAATTATTAAAAGTCATGAAAAAATTCACAATAAAAAATCAATTTATTTCCAAAAAAAAAGAAATTAAATTTAGAAAATACTCCATAATTTTACAAGCTTTAAAAAAAGATAAAGCTTTCCATTCTTCATTCGGTCACATTCGATTTTTTCAATATTTACATAAGTATTTATCTCATTTTGTACAACTCGAAATAGTAAAATTTTTTGCATCATCTTACAAAATTAAAAAACCATGTAGTAATAAATTTTCACGATTCAAGATGGATGTTATAGTAATAAAATTTCCAGGAATAGCGAATGTGATACTTTATTAAAAACTTTTGTAACATCAAAAAGTCATATTTAATTCATTGAAAAACAAAGTATTTTAGCATGATTACTGACACCAACCGTACAATAAACAATAACAACAGTATTTATATAAAAATTAAATTTCTGGAAGTAATGTAGCATTACAGACATAAAAAATATACTCATTTGTTTTCAAACATCACTATAAACAATAATGAATTCAATTTTATGAATGCTTTTTTATACAGCGGCTAGCAATGTTGATTTTCAACTTGGTCAACTATCGGGACATTAGCCTTAGATACTTTTACCTCGCGTGATTTTCCCGCGCTTTTTACTAATTTTATAAGTACTTCCTTACGGTTTTCCATAGACGCGTTTTCCCTCAATTTTTCTGTCGCTCACTCTCTCACTTTCTCTTGGATTTTTCCTTCTGTTTAAAATGTCTATCTCAATTTTGCAGGGTGTCTGATTTCGTAAAAAAAATGAATTTTACGTAAAATATTGTTGTTCTACATTTAGTTTAACGTTATTTATGTAGTTATGTCGAAGAAAAATGATAAATTATTTTTATAATACATAATTAAACAATTTTTCATTTTTAATTTTAATTTTAAAATATGAATGGACACAAAATTCAAAAATTTCACTCTTATATTTTCTCTATCCTGTAGAATATAAGCAATATTGAGTTAAAAAATCACTAAAATCATGAATAATTACCAATAATACAACTTTTCGTAAAATTCAAATTTTTTCGTATGGTAGACACCCTGATATCGTACATAAAATAAAACAATCTCAGCCGAGATAAACTATCTCATCTTCCACTTGTAACGAGAGTAAGAAAATGAATGGAATAATGCACACTCACTCCGAAATCAAACGTGCTACATTAACAATGAAGAAAGAAAAATACAAAAAGAAACAAATAACGGAAAAAAATCATAATCAATAAAACATACATACAACTCAAAAAAAAGTCATGCATAAAGTGTCAATTACTCTTCTCAGCGTACACTATGCTGAAAAAAAATGTATCTTCACAAAACAAGCAACTGTTGTAAAGAGATTATGTAAAATACATTACCTACAAAAAATACGAACTGAACTGAACTTTATAACTTGGCGAGTCGAAAACTTTCGACGAACCGACAATCAAGAATGTTCCTTTCGTCATGTTCCCAACAACGAATAGCAAAACAACCAAAAAACACTCTCGTCGAGTTTGAGTTAGGGCTGAGTAAAATCGGTTTGAAAAACTATCGATTACTATCGATAGTTAGTACCCAAAATCTTAACCTACAAATTGTGAATTTCAAAATTCCGGAAATCTGACAATTCACACAACTATCTGGCTGTTTTAGACATTTTAGACATCGATAACAATCGATTCCCGGTCATTTTCCCGAATATATTATTTCCCGAATTTCGGTTGGAATTTCACTTTTATTTCAATTGTATACATTTATGAATTTCATAAGAAGAGTCTTCAATAAAATGAGTCATTTTTAATTAATTTTTATTTATCATGTAAGAAATGAAGACTCTAATTTTGAATGCGACGGTTGTTGTACATGCGTTAATTGAGGGCCCGGAAAGCAAAACTGCGGGAGCGCTCGACCTAGTAAGTAAGGGAGGGGGCGTAACGCGAAGATCCGATCAAAAGGAAGACGAAAACGAAATATTTCAATAAACTTTTTTTATTTATTTATTTATATGTATTATAACTCGGTGCGGTCATTGATTTATTCATACTGCGGCTATAATAATAATGCAATTAACATGAAATTTTTATGGAGACTTCTTTGTTCTATAATAAAAAAAACTTGTAAATCAAAGTTTTGAAAATCTAGAGGTTTTGGGTTCATATTGAATATCAATGTTTATTGTTATTTCAACAATAAATAAATAATGTCAATGCGTTTTTCTGCACTTTGAGAGCATCGCTAAAGTAAGAAGAATCATGTCTCCAAATTTCATTTCATTCTAATACCTAGTTCCAGAGTTATGACAAGTTAAATAAAAAAAGTTTATTGAAATATTTTGTTTTCGTCTTTCTTTTGATCGGATCTTCACGTTACGCCCCCTCCCTTACTTACTAGGTCGAGCGCTCCCGCTGTTTTGGAAAATGAAAAGCCCTTCGGGAAAACGGATTCGGGAAAAAGACCGTTCGGGAAAATAGTCGGCAACGGTAACAATCGGTTACTTCCATCATTTTATTAAGGAACGAAATTAACTTACTTAAAATTTTTCCAGGTACAAAAAGCTACTGAAATTTTGAACGTTGAAACTTTTAATAATTTCATCTACAACTTTCTTTCAAATTTTTTTTCCATGTCAGATTATTTGAAATACCGAATTTAAGACGACTCGGAAGCTACTGTAGTAGGAGAGAGATGCATAGAATGGAAAGTAAATGAGAGGAAGAAGGACAAAAAGAGAACGACTTCCGAATCGTCTTAACAAAAGTATTCTTTTTCCAACAAATGATTAAATTCAATTTTCATATCATTTTTTGACAATTTGTGGTACAAAAACTATCGATAGTTATCGATGTTTTTCCCCAGCCCTGTAGTTCAAGTGACAAAGTCAGGATTGGGAATTTTCAATACAAAAAAGTGTAAAGTGAGAGATTCGGCATCCTTGGAAAAATTCCTCCCAGCTTATTGAAAAGATGATTTATTCACAATTACAGTCAATTATCTTCTATATTATAATTGTAACATCGATAATGGCTCGACAGTGACAATTTTGCGACGATTTTTTTTCATAGCAAAGTCGCAAGAACTCGGAAAATCAAGTTTTTTCATTGGACAATCATGTTTGGAACGGAAAACTCAAGTTGGCACCTCGCGACTTGACGTACAATTATTCTACCCGGCAAAAAATTAAGTATAAATGTAAGAAAAAAGTACTCCAACGACTATCATTAAAAAATTTCTTACGATCCAAGTGTTTTTAATGGTGAATTTAAAAAATATAACGCACGCTTGTGCTTTTATGTACAAAACTGTTATGGCGATTGTAAGATTTTTCGGAGGTACAAAGAATTTTCAAAATCATGTTATGAAATGAAGAATTATTCCGATGCACAAAGTATGTACATAAATACAACTTATTCCCTATTTCTCGCGTTACAATTAAAAACAGCAATCAGCCGTTTCGCATAAGTTAAATTCTTGGATTGAGTACTTCAGGTTAGGACCACAAGACTGCCTACAAATACATTTGCCTTGGCATTCGCAACATATGATCCAACTTTAAAAAAAAGTCTGATTTATACCTCAGGCACTTAAATAATTCAAAGTCAATCCGTCGAAAAGATACAAAACAGTCACGACTAGATTGCGAAAAACTAAATTCAAGAGCAAGAAAACGCCATTTATTGGACAATCAGTAACTTTCTAACAGTAAAAAATCTACGAAATGCAATTAACTCCAAGTCGATATTCTTTTCAAGCTTTTCATCAACAGGATACGAAACCGCGAATTCGTGGAAACATGTCATTCGTTTATCAGCCAAGTTTTACTGAACCAAGTTTTTACAGCACATTCTACAATTACGTATTATTTCGTACATTGAAATGCAGTTAAGTCAATATCAGTTGGTCCACTGTGCGTGAGGAAAATTACTTTCAACTTGACAGTGTTTGGGAAAACCGCGAGAATAATGGAAGGTGCATGTATTTTTATTTATCTGGGACGTATCGAAACATATGATTTAATTTGTAAATAATCAAATGAGTCGTAAATTCATATAAAACAATAAAAAAACGAGTTCTGTTTGTCACTCTGCAAATATTATTTTTTTCAATGATTCAAAAAATTTGTGATTAATGTTATAGAACTTGGAATAAAGAAATGAGGCTTAATTGAAAATTAATTTTATTTTATTTGATATTTATTGTAGAATTTTTTAATAAATAATAATTATTTGAAAATTTCATCAAACCAAATAAATTCATCATTATTTGAAGGCCCGGAAAACAAAACAGCGTGAGCACTCGATCTAGTAAGTAAGGGAGGGGGCGTAACGCGAAGATCCGATCAAAAGGAAGACGAAAACGAAATATTTCAATAAACTTTTTATATTTAACTTGCCATAACTCTGGAACTAGACATTAAAATGAAATAAAATTTGGACACATGATTCTTCTTACTTTAGCGATGCTCTCAAAGCGCAGAAAAATTCATTGGTATTATTTATTTATATATATTATAACTCGGCGCGGTCATTGATTTATTCATACTGCGGCTATAATGATAATACAATCAACATGAAATTTTTATGAAGACTTTTTTGCTCTATAATAAAGAAAACTTGTAAATAAAAGTTTTGGAAATTTCGAGGTTTTGGGTTAATATTTATTATCATTGTTTATTGTTATTTCAACAATAAATAAATAATGACAATGAGTTTTTGTGTACTTTGAGAGCATCGCTAAAGTAAGAAGAATCATGTGTCCAAATTTTATTTAATTCTAGTACCTAGTTCTAGAGTTATGGCGAGTTAAATAAAAAAAGTTTATTGGATTTTTCGTTTTCGTCTTCCTTTTGATCGGATCTTCGCGTTACGCCTTCTCCCTTACTTACTAGGTCAAGCGCTCACGCTGTTTTGCTTTCCGGGCCCTGAATTCTGGAAAAAGGTGAAAATTCTACAGTAAAAGGATTTATTTCTTCATTCCAAGTCCCATTTATGTAATATCCGTAAATGACTATTGTTTTAGGAACGTAATTTTTTGAAACAAAACTCATTGAAAATAATTAAAATAATGATGCCAGAATACATATTTTTTAACAATAAACGAATTTTCCTAAACAATAAGAACAAATTAATCATATTAAAAATAAATATTTCATAGAAAAATTTTAAAGCTTAAATAGTGTTAATATACTGATTTCACCAATTCAATCATTAGTTTTGACAATTTATTTATTTATTAAACAAATAATCTTGAATTATATATTTTATTATTGCTCTACTGATTCATTATAATTTTTTTGATTTTTTAACGTAACATTATAACAAATAATGCCAAAATATTCAATTTTTATAAAGTAATGAACGAATTTTCGAAAAAAAAAATTTGAAGAAGTTCCATAAAAAAATCTCAAAGCTTAAATAGGGTAAAAATATTGATTTAACCAAATTAATCATTAGTTTACGCATTGAAAGATCATTTAGTTACCAACTAAATAAACAATCTGGAATTCTGTATTTCATTATGGCCCCATTAATCGCTAATTCTTTTATTTTGAAAAAAAAATTTCATTGATTTGAACCCACTTAAAATAGAAAAATCCAAAAATATTGCCAAAATTCAATTAAGAGATAAATATTATTTGTTAAAATTTATAATAAAATAAAATTATATAAGTAATAACAATGATGTATCGATATAATAAAATACGTTTTTTTTTACTATCGGAATTTCATTTTATTGTATTTATTTTCACTGATAAATTTTCTAGGATTATACATTTTTGCCAAACAAAATGCTCATGTTTGCTAAATTTTTTATGTCACCAATATCAATCCTTAATTCATGATCTTATAAATTATCAAGTTATCAACTAACTCAACCATCTAAAACTACTATTCCATTTATTTTTCATCCTTGGCAATATTTAAAAAACAAAACCCAATGGATCATCAAACTTAAAAATTACAATAGATTCTTGGTATAATTCGACAATGCGACATTACTCTATTACAATAACAATTAATTCTTAAAAATGAAAAAATAAATGAAACGTTTACCGAAAATTTTCACAGGTCAAAGTTTTCAATAAAAATCAAAAATGCACTTAGAAACTATTTGAATAAAACCAAAACAATCATCTTGAAAATAAACTTACTTCCTCAAACAAACTCCGTGATCGAAAATTAAACCAATTTCAAATTGCTTAATTTTTTTATTCTCCCCCCCCCCTCCTGCCCCTCCTATATTCTCGCGATTTTCATACATTTATTCAGGAAACCATGTCGAGCAATTAAAAATTAGCTACTTGTCCGCGATGGGATTAAAATATCCCTCAGTCCCCGTGTACTGGGCACACATTGTCATTGTTTTTTTTTTCTATTACGACCATGACTTGACTCCGTGAACGTTTACCATGTGACAGCGCATGGTGTACTTGCGCGTGAAGACGGCTTGACAAATTGGACAGACCGTGTCCCCTCTGTGTATACTGCGGTGGTGGGCAAGGGAGTCCCCGCGCTGATCGAAATACAAAATCATGAAAACATTTTCTTCTCTAGTGATTGAAGAAATTATAAGTTTTTTTTTCTAAGAATTTTCAAGAATAGTTATTTGTATACCTAGGTGCTAAAGTGTGACGTTTAGCTCCAAGATATACATCTAGTTTTTTAAATCGAAACCATCGATAAAGCGAGTTGTTTACCTCGAAAAATTTCAGGTTTTGTTGGGCAGTGTGTAAAACGCCTGCGCAGGTCACGTGACAGGTCATGTCACGTGACCTGTGCGGGCGTTTTACACACTGCCCAACAAAACCTGAAATTTTTTGCGTTGCTGTGCATGAGGTGAAAAACTCGCTGTTGATGGTTGGTATAAAAACGATTTTTCATGTGTGCACGTATATGCGAACACGATCCAAACGTCATTATGCATGATCGAAAATTTCATCGTAAAGAAATCTGAGGATTGTAAACAATATTTTAAAAGTTTCTTGGAATTTCCGAGCTTGGAAATTGGCGGAAAAATGAGAAAACTCGAAATTTTATCAAGTTGAGAATTGTCAATTAGTTCAATAATTTTGGATTTTTGGGATTTCTAGAATGAGGTACACAGCAGGCCAAAAGTATTCGTACCCTCATGATAAACTGGATTTTTTCGATTTTTAAACATATTTTCCACATAAAAATCATTCTATTTTTAGAAATACCACATAATTTACGTGAAACGAACTTTTTATCATTGATTGACATTTATTTTTTAAGGTTTTACATATCATTTGTTATTAAAAAATACTTCTGGTTACTTTACGACTGATTTCTAACAGTTTTTGACTAAAAAATGATTTTGATCATTTTCTAGTCAAAAATATATCATTTCTGTAAAGCATTATGCTTTTTTATAGATTTTTTGTACTTTGAAGTATAATTTGACAGATTTCATAAATTCTACACTCTGGAATTCCAAGATATACTTAATCAAACTAAATAAATTAAAATTAAATTAAATCGAAACTTTTATTCTTTAAATTTTTAAATCAAATTTTTAACTTATTTGAAAAATGTATGTAAAAATTGATTGAATAAAAATTTTAATGAAAATTGATTCGAATAAAAATTCAATTAATTTTTTTTTATATTTAATAAAATTAATTGATTAAAATTGATAATAAAATTAACTAGTTAATATAAAATGTAATTAAACATTAAATTTTCTATTACTAGATTTAATTAAATTTATTAATTTATTTTTATCAATTAAAATAAAATGAAAACTTTTGGCCTGTGGTGTAAATCAACACGAAAAATGTTAATTAATTTAAAAATTTGTTTTATAATCGGTTCATCTGATATGAAAATTAATACTCCATAGCTTTGGTCTTATACGTAAGTTTCGTGGATTTTTTTCAACCCTCGAAAATCATGAAATTTAGAATTTTAAATTCTTTATCCAAGAATTCACTTGTGGTTTTTCTATGTTGATTGTTGAACTTTACAACATTTTGTAACATCTTCCAAGATAAAAAAATTTTGAATTTTTCATCCAAGTTAGGAGATTGAAAATTGATTTTTTACATTCTCGACAAATTCATTAAATAGCAGTTTTACACATTTTCGAGATATTTAATTGTGTTTTTTTTTCAATTTAAATTTTTAGAATTTTGTACAACTTCCAAGTTCATATTCAAAAATATATTTGTTTTTGAGGAAAAGAAAAAATTTATTATCTATTCTAAACTGTGAAACTTGAAAAAATTTGTCTTTGGCAGTGTCGAAAAACTTATCGAATTATTTAGATTATAAAATAAAATAAATGATCGTTATTTATATTATACATTTTAATAATAGTTCAATGGATTCTTAAAAATGAAATCAGGAAAAAAAGGGTAAAAAAACCCAGAAACATTATAAACTTTTATAAATTGTGTATTAAATTTCATTTAAAACAATGTTTTCTAAATTTTTGACTTTCAAAATTCCAGAAATTTGTCGTTCCTTAGCTCGACAAACTCATAATTGAACTTTAATTCTTCGAAATCTCTGACGAATTTCATAAAATTGGAAATTTACAATCAACTCAGAAAAATATTGTATGTTAAAATTTTTTACAAAAAAAAAAAAAAAAAAAAAATAAAGAAATAAATAAATAAAAACTTTTACATTTTTGTTTTTGAAACTTTTAAAACTTTGTCATTCTCAAGCTCGATGAAATCATTGAAACTTGAATTATTTTAGATCTATCACGAATTTCGTTAAATGGCACACAAAAAATTAAACCAAAAATATATTCTATTTTAGGAATTTTGAACAACTGAAAAAATCTGTTTTATCATTTTTTAAATTAAATATCAGAAAAAAATCACTCGACTCTATTACAAGTATTAAAACAACAAAATATTGCGAAAATTTTTAAAATGTCAAGTTCCATAGTTCACTTCAAACCTCAATCATAAAAAAATATTCCTGCAATCTTAAACTTTTTCACAATTTCTAAAATTTTCTCTGAATACCCCGAAAACCATCTTAAAATCTCTAAATTTAACAACAAGTTACAAAAAATAATCTCTAAGTTTAAAAATCAATATATTTACGAAGCATAAATGACCATCAAAAATCACCCAAATTTACCACAAATCTCATTTTTCTCCATAATCAGCATGTACCTAAAGTTCCAAACATTTCAAATTAAACGAAAAGAAAAAATATATAAACTCCTGATTTTTCGTCATGCACAATATTGCGTTAAATATTTTTTTGAAGATTATAAAGTTTTGTTTCCTGAAAACTCATATTTTCTTTTTTATTCAATTTTAAATGTTTGGAACTTCAGGTACATTAAGACGACTCGGAAGCTACTGTAATGGGAGAGAGAGATGCATAGAATGGAAAGTAAATGAGAGGAAGAAGGACAAAAAGAGAATGCCTTCCGAGTCGTCTTAACCGGTCGACTTTGCTCAGGTCAGGGCCGTACACTGCATTGTGAAATATAGTTCCTTGCATTTTTTATTCATCATTATTTTTTAAAAGCGACGCAAAGTCCTTTCGGACTTTGTGATCACGCGAGATAATGAACCTTATGGCAAACTGAGATGACATTTTTGGAAATGTTCACATATAACGCTTGCACATGGAAAAATTGTTTCACGTTTGGAAGAATGAAAATGTGTGATTACATTGTAGGTCTTTCCGCAAACATCGCAAACCCATCGACCGCAAGCGTCGTGAAGTGGCCGCGATCTTCGTCTGATCACGTTGGGAAGGCCGCACTGAAGTAGTAGCTTCCCAATTGAATCAGGCTTCAAGTCTGCGCACACAATCCAAAGTGTTTCCCATTCACACACAGCCTCCTTATGTTTTCATTATTTTTTTTTTCTTATCAATAAAAACACTAATCGGGTTTTATGTTCACTAATATTCCGCTATTTTGAGTGTACACGAAACGCCACCGATTCAATATCCCTCACACAAGTCGAAATTCAAACCAGGGTGATTCAGAATTTGAATGTCGCCTCTTTCCGAAAATCTTTTTTTTTTTTTTGGAAATTCAACCACTCGCATTCTCTTTCACCCTAGCGATTTTGTGTTAATCCGAGTTTCCGATTTCGAGAAGCAAAAAATCCACCCCGAAAAACCCCTCAAAGCAAGAAGAAGGAAACGTTCTCGTTCCACTAATGCAATGTCAAAAAGCTTGTGTACTTTTAAGTAAGTTTGTTAAATCTCTTGCAAAATTACGAAATGAATGAAAGGAAAAAAAAAAACATGAACAAATAAAATGAGAGAAAAACGGGACTTTGGCGCGATTGGTCGGTCGTGAAATCAATACTTATGACAGGAATCGATAGTGTTGACACGGCCCGTCGAATGTTAGCTGCACACACAGTTTACCATTCCTCATTATGTCTACGAAACATTACCGAGTATCGATTTCTCGCCCAGAAAAACGCTCCATTTCCGTACAGGGTAGGGAATAAAATCTAACGTCCCAGAGCCATCGAAAATAATATCCACAACTTGCTTCTTTTATTTCCTCAAAATTATATCCTTTTTCATCGAGTCATTTACATCGTTTTCTTACAGTTTATCGGGGTAACATAATGAGATCCCAAGATATTTACAAATTAACAAACTATAAGTAATGTAGGAAAATAATCAGTCTGGATAATAGGAAAATATTAATAAATAAAGAAGGATTCGTAACAACTATTTGCACTTAATAATCTCACGCGAAATGTTTCTTCCGCACCGACCGAAAGTTTATGAAATATTTTCTATATCACAAAATTGGATTGGAAAGTATTAATAATGCACGTGTATTTTTAAGCTAAACTTACATTAAGGGAGGAAGATTGTCGTTAAAAACGAACCCTTAGAAAGCAGTCACCTATAAATGACATAACTGACATATTTTTTCATGTCATTTATGTCTCGTATGTTTGATTTACAGGTCACTATTCTCTTAGGGAGTAATCTCGGCTTCGTTAAGATTAATGAGTATTTTGTACTAGTGTAAGGCTTGCACGATGCCGCTTATAGCGTTAAAAGTTAAATGGCAAGACTAAATTTATTTTTATTAGAAAAATACTTCCAATTGTTGGACAAGGATAGTTTTTTTCCAATTTTCATTCCAACAGTGAACTACACAAAATTGTAAAAGTAAAAGATCGAGTTTTAAAACGAATCAACCACACGTTGCCAATGCGATATTAAATTTCGCACTGTACACAATTTCACGACACGTGCCAAAGTAACAAAAGGATTATGGAAAAAAAGTCTTCCACGCGACTGTTGAAAAATGATTTTGTAGGAAAAAGTGATGAATTTTGTTGTACGTAAAAAACAGAGTATCCAACAAATTATGAAAAGAATTTTTCAAATAAAAATATTTGATTGAATAAACTTTCATTACAAATTTCTGAATCAATTTTTGTTTTTTGTAAAGAACACTAAAATTTTTTTTTTTTCATGTTTCTTCCATAAACCCAAATCAAATTAAAAATGTTTCAAGAATTCCTGCAACCTCCACGTTAATCCTATATAAAAATACTTTCTTCTATTTAATACAGCCCCCCCCCCCCACCACGAATTTGAAAAATTTTTCAAGTTTGTTGGGTATCCTGGAAAAGTGTTTTTCTATCGCCAAAAAACTAAACCACCGTTCGAGGGAAAAAGTACGTTAACTGCATTGTTGTTATGATTAAACCAGTGAAATTTGTTCATATGCTACGTTCATTCGCCTACAAATTTTTTTTTAACTATAGTTTTATTATATTTTTAAAACGAATTCGAAAGATATTCATTTTGAAAAAATGAGGATATAATATGTTAAGAAATAGGTTTCTCATCGCGAGGAATAAATTTGTTTTCCAGATTTTTTTTGAAATTTGATTAAAAGCTTAAACAAAGAAGAAAAATTATTGTTTTTCTGCAAAATCAAGGCTTCAATGATCTATAAAGTCATCTTTAAAATTTTTAGTACAGAGAAAAATTTCAGACTAAGCAATATGAAAATTTCGAAAAAAATTACTGCAGAAAATTGAACATAAGTAAAACCTTGAGTTTTGAAACATTTCGCAAATTGAATAACTATTTACGTCCTAAGAATACTAACTTTGATAAAATCATGGGTTATATCAAATTTTAGACAATATTGCAGTGTAGTGAAAAAAAAAGTTTCAGTGAATTCGACTCATTGTATGGAAATTAAATATTTATATTTCATAACTATAAAAAAGTAATTAAAAATTGGAGTTAAGTCCAAAAGAATTTGCAAATAAAAAATTAAAAAAAAAAACATGAACTTTGAACACTCATAATCAGAAAATAAGGGAAAACGAATTTCCGAAAATATTTTTTCCTTCATTTTCATACATTGAAAATTTCAAAAAATTAAATTTGTTTTTCTAACTCCAACGGAAACGTAAAGATGTAATTTAACAACTAGAAAACAGAAATTGGGATTTTGCACTTGAATAGTTCGAATAATCAATCCTAATTACAATATTCATAAACGTAAGAGATTCTGAATTTTCCAAATATTTTTACTTTTCCCTGAAATATTAAAAAAAATGTATACTCTTTATTATAAAATAGAGAAATTCGCATCTCAATTACTTTTTTAATTTAGCATACTCAAAACACTTCTTTTTCACACTGATAAATTTAACGTTAAACTTCAATCTGGAGGCAATTTTTTCATTGTAGATATTACCATACAGAAAAATGTTATTTTCGAACTGGTTTTTTGGATACGCATTATATCATTAGTTTCGACCATAAAATAGATATTTATGCTACAAGGGAGAAAAAGGATGAATAATCAATAAAACCCTAGGGAAATATTCATAAATCTCGGATCACGGGGAAGAAAGTTGCCTGATCCGTGATTAATGAATGTTTCCCAGGGTTATTGTTGATAATTCCTGCTGATTTCCTAGTACCACAAAAAGAGGCTTTTGTTCCCGCATTCCATAGAAATAAGGTGGCCTTTTTTACGGATGCATGGGAAAAAAAGTTTTTGAATTGTCTTAAATTTTTTCTACTGAAATTCTCTTTAAATGGCAACACTGTAATACCAATCAAACCACTTCTGAATGAATTCTTTCTTTTCTTATCAAAATTTTCTTTTCAAGAAGAGAAAATACTTGTGTTTCGTGTATTCAAGCACAAGTTCATAAAGTCACTTCACAAAAAAAAAAACTACACGATGCATCAAAGGTTTGAACTGAATACTTATGTAAATTTTGTTCTATCTCCTAACTCAAATTACTGACTTATCTTGCCTTCTTTAGGGTCACTGTCCATTTTCCCGACTGCACAATCCCGACAACATTTTTTCCCCATAGACTTTGATCCTGACAAAAATCTTATTATTTACAATCGTATATTTCTAATTTGCGACTTAGAAAATACAAAAAACAATTTTCCCTTCATTTTCCATGATATTATCGAGTCAACAAAAAAGGTTCTACGTTAATATTTCTTCGGATCACGTCAATTCACGTCAAATTTTGATGTCGGGATAATGGTCTGTCGGGGTTTCGCAGTCGAGAGAGTAACCGAAAACCCTTCTTCATCCTTGTACTTAAAAAGTACTCAATCTTCCGGAACAACCAGAATACCATGGAAGACAAACTAAAGAATCTGACATCGCCAAGTTGACAGTCACTGCCCATTTAACTGTCAAATCAACAATTTCAGCGCTCTTTGTGGTGCTACCATAAAACCTTAGTTTCCTCAATATGATCACGTTCAAGATTCCTAAGAAACATAACCTCCTTCAGTTCATCGCATAGCTGCCAATGCTTCTACTATACCCTCACCACCCAATGAATAAAGTACTATTCAGTACCCTATTCATTACACAAATCTTCCAGAATACCATGAAAGACAAACTGAAGAAACCAAGTTGACAGTCACTGCCTATAAACTGTCAAATCAACAATTCCAGCGCTTTTGGTGGTGCTACCATAAAACCTCAGCTTCCCCAATATGATCACGTTCAAGATTCCCAAGAAACATAACCTCTCTCAGTTCAAGGCCTAAGAACTACCATTTCATCAGTTCCTCACAGTTTCTACTATATCCTTCACCACCCAATAAACAAAATACTATTCAGTACTCCATCCATTAGACGGTAAAAGCCATATTCTATCTACCCCATGATTATTTCAGGTTTGATACCAATCATACATGAAACCCATATATGTAGTACTTCTATATGGCCAGCAGAAAGAGAGGTCTATCTGACAACACTCTCTGTCTTACTTCATTACTCATTTTAATCATTGCAGATTAAATAGATAAAAGTATTACATATATGATGAAACCCAACACGTTCCTCAATCGAAACCGTATCTTCTACCTTCCAATTACCTCAAACCAGTGTTCAAGTATGTAAACCACCAATCTGGCAACACTGCTCAAACACCGAATTCGTGCATTTGTCTCCATGTTTATGAAATTCCAAACGTAAGAAAATGAAAAACTTGTTCCCTTACACAAAACGTTTTGGAACTTGAGGCACATGGATATTTCCCGAAACGCAAATATTGTTCCCTCTTTGTTAAACAGCAGTTAACGTACTTTTCGTGTCCATCGGACGGGGGGGGGGGGGCAGCTATTGAATTAGCATGTCTCGTTGGTGTTTGTGGGTATTAATTGGTGAGAAACGCGCGGCGGTGTAACTTGGGCATTAGGTTGGTGCTATGGGGGCGGGATATGGGGTATTGCTCGCAATTCGTGATACTCGACGAAACATGGCCAGCGGCACAGGCACGCATCGCAGGCCCAACACTTGAAGCGCGTCTGCCTGAGTTTTCCGCGTGACGTCAAGACTCCGCGCCGCCTGCAGTGTACACATACTTTCCCGTGACCGTTCGCTTTGCTGAGGCTATGCGGCTGGCCGAATAGGTACGTAAACCCTCCTAAAGACAAATTGGCCAAATTGCTTACGGTTAGTCATGAGGCGGTCTCTTCCACAGAAACTAACATATGTGTACCATGCAAGAGCAACCATTAGTGTTATGTGTTCGTGTCAACTTTTTTTTGTTCTTGTTTTTGTCATTTCATGTACTTTCTCACTTTTTCCAGTACCAGCACCAACCCAGAGCCACAAGCCAGAAATTTCAGCGACTAATACCCACAACGGTAGCATTGCCAGGTGCTAATTCAATGTGCTCCACTTTCTTGTAATTTTTCAACATTATTGTAAAACTCGTTTTTAGTTTAGAAAGTGTGTCTTAACAATATTTTAAAAAACTTCTTACATTTCCAATATTTATTCCCGGGTCTTAAAATGGTTCAGGTATTTCAAAAAAAAAAAAAAAAAAAAGAACCCTAGTGATTTTAAATTTCATGAAAAATGACAAAATTCTTAGAAGAATTCCATTTCTCGTAAAGTCGACCTTATAAAAATCAGTGACACTTTTAAAAAAAATTTCAAATTTTTTAGAAGAAAATATTTGAGCCTCATACATTTCTTACAAACTGTGGAGTTTTAATAAATTTTATACAGAAATACAATTTTCATCAAAAAATTGTATAAAACATTATATTATTGTGAGTTTTGGAAATGCCTGTTTTGACGAAACGAAAGTTTACGATCCGAGGCGAAGTCGAGGACTGTTATCGTTTCGTCAAATTAGGCAATTTCTGAAATTCGCAATACGATATTTTATTCACAGTTTGCTAATAATTCAAGTACAAATGTCACATTATTACTACATTGCGAATAAAAACTTTTATAAGGTTTTATTAAGGTCACTTTATAAAAAAAGTTTTTTTTTTATAAGAATTTTATAATGTCGATCGTACACAAATTTTTATAAGGTTTTTATAAAATTCAAAATCACTAGGGAATGCAAGACGCTAAAAACGGTTGATTCAACATTTGAAAATGATTCAAGTTATAAACATTTTATTATGAGAGATAATAATCTAGAATCGTAAGAATTGAAACAAAGAATAAATCATCTATGCAGCTATCTCATGTCATTATAATGTCAATTTTATTTGAAATCTACACAAAAATTTTGATTAAAGACATTTTTTTATCAAAATTCAGGGATATTTACAACAATAATTAATATATTAAAAATTGAGATTCGAGTAATTGGAAAATTGCAAACAGAGTATTTACTGATTTACTAAGAAAAATTACCAATGGCCATTGAATCATTAGGATTTTCAAAAGATTTGGCACAAATTATGTAAAACAACTGAAAAATAGGGGAAAGAGCTAAAGCTCAAATGTTGCGTTTTGCTTTTCTAGTTCAGTGTAACGTTACAAATTATTCAAACAATGTTTAAAGTTCAAACATAATAATAAAACATTATTCTGATAAATTAATACCAACTTCGTAGAGTTGAGTTGAAAATTTAATAAATAAGTTGTCTGGAACTTGATACATTTTCTGACATAATCTATTTAATAATCATACTGCAGATCTTTACAATTATTATGACACAACTGAATCAATTTATAATTCTCGACGTTAGAGTAATTTTAAGGGCACTTATTATTATTAAATACAAAAATATGACCAAACATTGTTAAAAGCTTTTTCGTTTTCTCGAAATTTGTCAGATACGTATCCAGACATTACAAATATCAGTAAAAGAAAAAACCTTACGAATTTAAAAATCATTTTCTTTTTTCAACCAACACGAATCAGTTATTTTTCCTTATTCCTTCGAATTGTAAAAGAAGTTCACAAAACTTAAGAATCTTAAACTTATTCCATGAAGTTTAACGTTGTAACTTATGTTTTTCAGTATTTAAGTTATTCATAACCTAAAAAATCACATTTGATGATTAACGAAAATTTTTGCGATACGTAAAAAGTCGGATGTTTATTAATTTTTTAAAGTTTCTCCTCATACTTCAATGTCAAGTACCTTAAAAGTTAAAACAAATATCCTAAAAAAATCCTCGAATAATTATACACATAATTTGTTCTTGGAAATGTATAAATAATACCTCTTTCAAATTGATTGTTATGCACAAATCAAGTTAAAAACAAGTCATATATATTTTTAAAAAATCGAAGCAACATTTTTTAAGGGGGGGGGGGGTTGTCTAGAAAGACTAAATAATAAAGTATATTATTAATAAAAAATTAAACAACAAAACAAAATAAGTGAAATTTTCCTACTTAATGAAAATGAAACAAACTCCAGCAAAAATACTTTTTACTATTGTTTAATAAGATACAATAATCTTTGATAGTTATAATAAATATTATAATAATATAATATGTAATAAAAATATCTTCCAGATATTTGGAGGATCAAAATAAAAATTTGTCAATTCCAACAAAAATCAAATATTGTCATAAACTCATCAAATTAAATTTTTATGTAGATCAAACATAATAAAAAAATAGTATAAATAAAAATTTTATAAGAATACTCGAAAATAGTTCCGTCGGAAACATTTTTAATGATGATGACGTACTTGACAAAAAACTGATCAACATTCTTAACATTAGTTAAAAATATCTCAGTATTTTCTAAAATTTGCCAGAATCTACATTCAAAGGAAGTTTCTCAACATATTTTGAAAAAATTTTAGTAAAAAAAAATTTTGTTTTTAGTAAATAAATTAGTAAATAAATAATTTTAGTTTTTAGTAAATTATTTTAGTAAATAAATTTAGTAAATAAAAATCTAAAATAGTAAAAAAAATTTTTACTATTTTAGAAATTTCACATCCACAGGTGTTGTATTTCATATTTTTAATCAATTGTTTATTCGTCTAAATACAGATGAACAACATACATAATTTTTCACTTTTTTTTAATAATTAGGATGAAAACGTTATTCATCAACCTAAATGTCTAACTTTTTCAAGAGTATATTTACAAAATTGTAGTTATATCCCCGTTTACCCAATATTTCAAATTTTTATATTTAACGTAATAATCTATTTTCATAAAATTGTGGTCACAGGTTAACAGAATTTCTTTATAATATATAAAATAAATTTCCGAAATTCCTGATGACGCGGGTTTACTAGAATTCCATTTTTTTTAAACAATTTATTTTATTTTCAACAAAAAGAAAAACAAATTCATGTTGAGCATTTTTTAAATCTGTACATGGATTCAAAAATCCACTAAAATTTCTGAATACTTCTACATTCTATAATTACCGAATTTCAAGAGCAATCGTCTCAACTTTTGGAAAAAAAATTAAATGCAGTTGAACATTTTATAGATTTGCAAACATCAAATTTTCATTATTTTCGATATTTCGAGCTAATTTTGACTCTTTAATAAAGTTTTTCAAAAAATTTCTTCCACTCTCAATAATTAATTTTTGAAAATATAATTAAAATGAAATATAAATTTTGTTGAATAAAAAAAAATATTGAAACTTTTTTAAAATTATTATTTTATTTATATTTAGATAAATATAAATAAAATTCTTGATAATAATATGAAAAAATATGAATAAGAAAAATTATCAATAATTTTAAAATAGGTAAAATAATTAATTTTCTAAAGTATTGAATTGTTTTAAATAAATAATTTTATTCATACTGAGATAAATATAAATTAAAATTTCTAAAACATGGCAAAATATAAATTTAAATATTTAATGATTTAAAATTTAAAATTATCAATATATTAAAAAATTTAAGAATTCATATTAAAATATTTTGAATAATTAATTTTCTTAAATATTTAATTTTTTTAAATAAATTAAGTTTTCAATCTTTTTCGTTCGTTTCCGTATAAAATGTATTTTCTATAATCTATCGGGATTCGCTTTTTGAGGGTTACGAATGTTATTAGTATCGTAAAATGAAAAATAAAGGACGATTTAAAATTTAAAGAGCGCGTATAATATGAATTCATTACTAGTAACGTCACAAACACTGAATTGAATGCTGAATTTCAATTTATCAGCGCGTGAATAAAAATAATCTCTTTATGTTTGCTATAAAATAACAACTTTTTTTCCCAACGTTATCAAGGACTTCCAACATCATTAATAAATTTATTTTCAACGTTTTAAATTCCCGAAAACACTCTTTTTAAAAAATATTGAAAATTTGAGGTTCACCAAAACGCACAATACATAAAAACTAGTCATAACACGTATTTCTTCAAATAAATAAATATCCAAATTAGTATCAAAAACTTCCCATCGATTTCTCAGTCATACCATTTTCCACGTATCTTCACAAAAAAACAAAAAAAAAATCACGCCTTTCCGAAATAAACAAAAGTAATTACTTCTCGAAATTTCAATTACAATACACATATACGCAATACGATTTTCAATTAAAAAAAATTCCATTTAATTGCATTAATCGCAGCCATACCACGGTTCTTCCAATATCCCCCCCCCCCCCGAACCCTCCTATGAAAACAGGAAATACAATAAAAACAAAAAACAACAAAAGTGACCGCGCCAAAAACCAAAACAAGCCGCTTTCACGCCTTAACAAATTTCTAATCACGGTCTGCGAATATTGTAAAAAATGTGGACAACTCGATCGAAAAAAATTTTTTCCATAAAAACGTCATCGCAAACGTTTAGAAAGCGCGTATATACGGCGCAACGATGAACAGTCAAGTCGTATACAAAAAACGCTTTTTCTCAAAAATCCCTGTCGCACTTGGAACAAAGCGTCTTTTTTCCTCGTCGTTAAATCGGGGCGAAAAAAAAAACCAACATTGGTTCACAGTTCAGGCTTTGATAAAGAAAGAAAAACAAAAATAATAATAAAACAAAACAATAAAAAACCAAAATAAAATAAAAACGCGAGGTCAAAGCCTCGCGTGCAAAGAGACAAGCTTTTTGATATATTCGTAAAGAAGCCAATGAAAGTGTCCATGCTGCCTCTATTAAAATTTTTGTATTTTCAACTTTCCAGTTAATGTATTACTTACCTATGACATTAATATCATCAAAAACTACGTGAGACATTTCTAGATTTATCGCGAGGAAAATTATGTACCTAAGGAAAACCATGCCACTGTCACCATTACCACCACCATTATAATCGCATTTCCAAAGTTATTCGATTTAGAAAGAAAAAAAAAAAAAGGGTCGCATGTACAATGTCAAATACGAGCCATGAACAAAAACTGCCCAAAAAGAATTGATCCCTCCTTTTTACACTTCTTCATAACGTTACTGTAACATTATGTTACATCTAGTTACATAACAACTAAAATCATATCAAAAATATAAGTGTAAAAAAGATTGTCCAATTCCACTTGAACTGTGCAACGAGGAAAATAGAAAAAAGGGCTCGATTTGAGAGTAAAGTACAGTGGAAAAGAGCGTTAAACAACTCGTTGTTAGTACGTTTGAGAAAACATAATGCTTCGGGTTTGTTTTGTTAAAGGAACATTGATGATTGTCGGCACACATCAGCACTTGGCAATGCTCACTATGAAAAAAAAGGTCTACTGGTTTGTTTTTTTTTTCAAAATGTTCCACCTACACCCGAGTGCCTGTAACTACGCGTTTTTCTTTTTTGAAAAATATATAATTACATTCCGAAAAAAACTCCATGCACACTTTTTCCTTCACTATAATATGCTGTTCAGAAACGAAAATGGAAGAGTTCGTAACAGACGAGAGCTTTTATTAGTCTTTTATGTCGAAAAAAGGAATTTTTTTTTATTTTCAAGATTCAGCTGATGTTTGTTACCAAGACCGAAAGCCTAAAACCGAAGCGCTACGAAAATCGTTATTTTTCGTTTTAATTGTATTAACTTCCATTTAGGAAAAGGGCCGAGAAGCTTTTATAACAGAAGGTGAAAGAGCGAAGATCAGTAGCTACCACCTTTTGCGTCCTTTGTTATTGCGGCTCTTTGTTTATACGAGAGCGCCGCCCTACTGAGAACCCTAATGATCCGGTCAGTTTTTTTTTTCTTTTTTTCTTTGTCGAAACGAAAAATTACCATTGGAATTTTTTTCCTCAAATTAGAACAATAAAATAAAATTAGATTAAATTTAAAAAATTTTGAAGTTAAAATTTAACTAGGTTCAATAATAAAATTTAATATCTTATAAAATCGAATTAGAATAAAAAAAATTTAAAAAAAATAGAAAAGGAATAAAACTAGAATATTTTTTCTCAAAAAAAGTAAATATTACTAATATTGGACGTTGGTTATAATTACTTTTTCAAGTTTAGAAGTACACAAAATGTATTCAAGACTATTATCTATTTTTATTTAAAATTGACACCTCCAACCACATATTTATTTATTTATTTATTTATTTCTCAATAAACGGGATACATCCCTTTCATATATAACAAAAGTAATGCAGAAAAGCATCAAATATCAATAATCAATAATATATTACTAATATTAACTAAAAGCTGCAAAATAAAATACAATACTGACGTTATTTTTGTGAAGCTTTTATTGCACTCACGTTTTCAATTTTTAATTTTTTATTTACCATTTTTTAATATTTTTTATTATTTATAATTTACATACATAAAATTTTATTTATAATTTTCAAAGATAAAATTTTCTTTGTAATTTTATCTATAGTTTTTATACATACAGTTTTATTTATAATTTTGTATAACTTATACAATTTTTAATAATTTTATTTATAATTGGTACATATACATAAAATTTTATTTATAATTTTGTATAACTTATAAAATTTTTTATAATTTTTAAAATTTTATATAATTTTTCAAATTTTTTATAATTCATCGAATTTTTTTAAAGTATAAAATTAAAATTATATGAAATTAAAATTTTTTTATTTATTATAGTTTTATTTATATATAATTTTAACTTTTTATTTACCATTTGTTAATATTTTTTATTATTTATAAATAATATACATAAAATTTTGTATAACTTATCATATTTTGTATAATTTTATTTATAATTTGTATACATAAAATTTTATTTATAATTTTGTATAACTTATAAAATTTTTTGTAATTTATCAAATTTTTTTTAAAGTATAAAATTACAAGAAAATGAATTATATAATAAAATAAGAAAAATAAATTATAAATTAAATTAAAATAAAAATTAAAAATGAAATTTCATAAAATATAAAATATTGTATAATTTATGAAATTGTTTTTATAATTTTTTATGTATTTAATGATTTCATTTATATATAATTTTGATTTTTAATTGCCATTTTTGTGCTAGGAAAACACAAAAAAATTAACTTTTATCATTGAATTGAATTACAATTAAAAGTTATTCAAACAGATTCAAAGCTAAGTTTGTTTGCAATCTGGTAATTCCAAAACACTTTCTTCGTAAAATTGAAAATCCATTTATTTGAAAAATCTTCTGTTCATAAACAAAAATTTATTCTATTTTATTAGATTCAACCAAATTTCGTTTACCACGTTCAAATAGAAACAACATTTGAAAAATTATATTTTCATACAAAATTGAATTATTCAATGTTCTTTTAGCAAGTGTTTTCCATTTTAACTAATAGTTAAACCGAATAATAATAATAATAAATATAACCTTTAATTAAAATATACAATAATAGGATAGATGAAGTAAATTGTTTTTCTAAATAAATTTTGTTAAAATAAATTTAAAAATAAATTTAAAAAAATTATATATATTTATATATTATATTATATGTATGTTCAATTATATATATTTATATTTATAAATAAATAATAAATAAATTGAAAATAAATTTTTTTTAAATAAACTTTTCAAGTAAATCTTGTTTTTATTAATAAAGTGTGATATTATGTAAAATTTGTAACAAAAATAAACAAATTATACATACGCAAAAGAACGAGAAAATTTGCTATATCTTTTGTCACATTTTGCATATGAAGTAATAACTATTTTCAGTTGAATATCAGTTTACAGACAAATTTTGGTACAGGTATAAAATAAGATTTTTCAGGGTCAAGTTAAGGCTTTTAAGGAAATTAATTTCAAAAATCAAAAAATTCAATCCATTGACCCCGGTTGAACCTAGTAACAATTAAGGCGACTCGGAAGGCATTCTCTTTTCGTCCTTCTTCCTCTCATTTATTTTCTATTCTATGCATCTCTCTCACACCACAGCAGCTTCCGAGTCGTCTTAATATATACTAATAATATAGAAAAATAATTAAAACCAATTCATTTACTCTAGAATAAATTCAAAAAATAAATGATTCGATTTCCCATTTTACTCAAAAGTCAAATCCTTATTAAAATCAATAAATTTTCAATTTTTAAATTTTAAATTCCTCGCCTTATATTTTATAAACTCAAGATTCACCAAACGAATAACTTTCCAAAACAATTTTTGTAAAAAATATCCAATGGCAGTTTTCGATTCCACAAAAAAAAAAAAAATCCAAATAATGACTGAATCATATACCATAGAAGGAAAAAAGCCCACTAATCCGAGATTCAAGTTGCAAGTCGGAAATCCCGTGAAAAAAAAAACTGTACAATTCGAAACCGTATGATCAATGCGTTGTTCCGTACCCAAAACATGAGTTTACCCTTTCGCAATAATTGTTTCGTACTTTTACGGTTTCGTGATTTCGACAAAATCGATAAGCCCATCCTCGTGTTCTTGGGTACGAAACGGCAAAGTCTACTAACGTGCCATTTCCTCAACCTTTTTCGTGAAAAACATTTCCCACCAGAACAAACGCAGTAAAAACAGAAAAAAAAAAACATTACGTTTTCAAAAGTGAAAGACCGAAAGAACGAAAACTACCGGGAAGTGTCTCACGTGACAAACATTGTAATTGTTTCTCGGATTTTGTGTTTTCTTTTTTTTTTTTTTTTTTTAATTTTTTATTTTGTTCGCGTGGGCCCTCGTGTGGACTCGCGGGGAATTTAGAATCCGCGTGTGGGTCATGGCAGCAGCAGTAGACGATCGATTATCTAGGATCATTATAGGTTTTATGCACTCACCTTGCGATGATTCTTGCGTCCTCTCGCTCGATGTGCCAGGTTTCGAATGCATGTGCCCTGAAATAATAAAAAAATCACTTTCCCTCACGATGAAATGCTAAATTAGTCACTTCTCATCACATTTTTCTACTATACAGCGTGTGTCTCTTGAAACAATTTACGGAAAAAGTGCATAAGTAGTCCGTAAGCGTTAAAAGAAACCTTAAGGCTAGTTTTTTTCCTCAATGATTCCCAAAATTAATCCCAAATGAATAAAAAAAAATCTAGCATTAAGGTTTCCGTTAGCGCTTAAGAACTGCTTATGCACTTTTTCCGTAAATTGTTTCAAGAGACACACACTGTATATCTACAAAAATTATAAACGTAAATTTTTTGGAATTCCACGATATACTTATAATAAAATTATAATTATGAATTAAAAAATAATTATATAAAAATAAATTGTATCACTGAAAGTCTGAAATACTGATATGGTAGTTTTTGATTATATATAGGGTCATTCCAAATGAAATCGTCCAGGCAGTTCAGGCCGTGTTTTTTTTTCGTGAAATTTTTTTCAAATTTTCTACACCGAAATTGATGAGACACGTATTTTTTCCTTTTGCTTAATTTTGAGTTCTTTCGTCGTAGGGATGGCGCACGTTAATTTTTTTTACAAAATGCGATAACTTTGCGAAAAAATGACTGATCTTCAAAATTTTTTTCTGTTTTTAGCCGCAAGGTCCCTCTAAAAGAAAAAAAATATGAAACTTTGTTTTTTCAAAAAAAATTTTTTTATATCGTGATTTCTGCAAAAAAATCAACAAATTTCGAATTGCGTCATTTTTTTTCCTTCATATTTTTTTCTTAAATAGTTATATATATGAACCAAATTATACATCCGCCTCCAGATGCAGAAATTTGTTGTTTAGGAATTAATTAATTTTAGGAATGTTTAGGAATGATTTTTCAAAGTTATAGTGCTAATTATTCAGTGATTTTAGGCTTCATTTATGGAAAATGCCATTTTTTCGCCAAAAGTGGCTCAATCGTTATGAGTTTATTTCTGTTCACAGTTAAAGATTCATTCTAAAAAGAGAAAATAATAAATCGTAATAAATTTTCGGAAATATTTTTTCATGATCGTCTTTCAAATGTACAAAAAATTAAATGAATTTTAGCCCAAACATTTGTACATTGCTTCAATTTTTCCTTTCTTTATTTCCGTCTTCGATTATTATCATCATATTTGGACATTTTTCAAACGTATTTCGAATGAACCTATAATTTCATTTTAAGTGAATTTAGATTTTTCAATTCCAAGTCTAATTTGTCTGTTAGTCTTTCGCTACGGTAGCAGTTTCTG
>JAPYZL010116444.1:0-17647 GCA_030522825.1 Platygaster orseoliae
CGCCTACGGATATTTAAATTTGTGACCTTTTTCCTTTCGTGAAAAAGCTTGAATTTAGAAATAAAATAGTGTATGGTATAACGGCGGACGCACTGTATACTTTATGATTGAAAAATTTGAACAAATAACGATCTTTAATACTTCGAGTTTTATAGCATCTAATTCTCAAAATAGTAGAAAATAATACAAAATTTTACGAATACTAAGATAAAAAAATTGAAAAATACAAGAGATCCATAAAAAATTTCAAAATGTATAAATTGTAGATGTAATTTTTCCCAAAATTCGTAAAAATAATCAATTGAAATTTTTATTTTACAGCATTGAATTCATATTTAAAGAACAATCGAAAAAAGTAATAAAAATCTAAAAAACTCATGAAAAGTTCTTCAAAGTTTTATAAATACTGAAAAAAATGTTAGAAATGCTAAAAATCATTTAAAAGATTTTTAGAATCACAGCGACCATAGTTGTCCCGCCCATTTTTCATTTCAATGCTTCGGCCTTAATAATAGTCAAATTCATAAAACATTCATAACAGTAACAATTTTGTTGTTTTAAGAAGTTTGTTAAAGGCCTGTAGTTGAATAAAACAAAATATTTCTCATGATCAATTTTATGTTAAAGTCTCTTTATTTACAACTCAATTCCAAAAGTACATAACTGTTTATTAAAAGATGTTATTCGTTGTGAGCTTTTAGATTGCTCTTTTCACTTTTCAGTCGAATTGATCCTCATGTCATTTTAGGCTCTGCGGTTTTATCTTTGATATCAATTATGACCTACAAAAAAAAGTTATTTTTTTTAAATAATTTTTTTATATAAATTCAATAAGTATAAAAAAAGATCAAATAAATGATAATATGATAATGTACTTGATGGAATTGTAATTGAAAATAACTTTAGTGAGTTTTTCACCAGTCATAAATTTTTTGAAAACTTCATTTACATACTCATCACAATCCAAAAATAATGAAATAAGAACAAAAATTTCGACTTGTCATGGTAATAATAAATAACCTTGCCAGAAGACTTCATTTCAAACACAATATTCATTGCCTCGTTGATGTTGTACAAACCAGCAATCATGGAATGAGTCGGTTTTATCAAGTTCTCTTCGTAAAAACCTATCACGTCATCCCCAGCTTGGCTACATGTAACACAATACAAAACATTTTAATTTACAAATATAAATAAAATTCAAGCAGACAATTTTTTGATTGGAGGAAAAAAGCGTGTACCGATATCGCTCAAAATCGTGTTTTCTGAAATCTCGCAAATTTATTCCAGACACTACCAAAGGGTTGTCATCAGCAGATGAGGAATCATTTTCGTTTCCAGTCACTCCTGCCAAAATTACACGAGCTGCAACACAAATGTTTTTATAGAAAAAATAAGGTTACTATAGCTTTTTTTTTGTGAAAACTTCCAAAGTACCTTCTCGAGACAAATGTTGCACGACAACACCGAAATTGTCGTCTCTTAACATGTATTTAGAAGGTGGCTCGGTTTTGTAAACATCTGTAAAACTATAGGAGAAATTTTCGTTTATTTAGTAACTTCCCAGTAAACACAAGCCTATATGTTGCTGCAATGTTTGGTCCATGAATGTGCAATTATTGGAATATGGCTCATTAATGGACCAAATATTGCGCCAACATAGTAGAGTAGCAATTTAGTTTTCAGAGTGTTTGGACAATTTATATGAAACATCAATATTTTTGTAATGATTTGAATAACAGAACCCTACTTCGAAAAATTATGAAAAAATGTAAGCGTTTATATCATACCCATTAATCAATTTTTTGAAATTTTCTCCTTCTTTGCCATCAAAAATGTGTTCGAGGTTTCGCTCTTTCGCGAGTTTTTCGATTTCTTTTATCAGCTTTTTATCGTGAAATTTGAGAGAAGCAAATGCACCTCTGTCTCGTACTATGGAAGCTCTTTCTTCGGTTGACGATACTCCGATAACCTCAAAAAAATTTGAGCATATTACTATACTATTATTAATATTTCAATTATATTATAAAATAATATGTATAGTGATTGTATTATTATTTATTATTCAATGCAAACATGCTTCTGAAATATTATCTAACAATATCAACCTTAAACTATTTTACCATAAATATTGAAATATCATGTCAGAGGAAGTATATTAAAAAAAAAATGTTTGTTGATATAGCTAGAATTTTACATAAACATATTTATACATAATGAAAAGTTTGTTAAAATGAAAATAAAGTGAGGATTTTAATGTTTATAATCATATAAAATCATCATGAATCATATGATTATCAATTTACTTGAGCTCTGAAAACATTGGTAGCTAAATCAATAGCTGCCAAGCCAGTCCCACTGAAGCCGACACTTATCAAAATTAAGTCGTCCTCTTCGATTTGGGCCTGCAGCTCCAGGCCAATCAACGCTGTCATGTAATTTTCCAGCAGGCACACAGCATCAACAGATCTTATTGTTGAAGGTATTCTCCATACGTCCTATTAAACAGAAAATCACATTTCAATGAGCTGTGAAGTAAAGTTACACATTTTGCGCTGTATTTATTCAAGTTCTAAAAAATTTATATACTGACAATATATTTTTTTAACTGCATCATTATGTATTTTCATTTTATTTAATCGTCAGAATTTTGAAAAAAAATTAACTATTATTTATGTGAAAATAAAAAAAACAGGAATGATAAACTTGAGAGTCAATAAAAATTCAAATAATAAAAAAATAATGGGTTGACTCAGTAATAAAGATTAAAAAAAATGAAGTTATTAATAAAAATAAGAATAAATAATAGTAAATATAGGTGAAAATGATCAAAAATGTACATTCTGAAATTTAGAGGACTTAAAAAATGAGAATTCAGGATTCTTAATAGTTATAACTCCAAAATAACAGCAATTTTGGTGTCAGAAGAATTATAATTATGTTGAGCTAGGGTTAAGTAAAAAAAGTAATTAAAGCAATTTTGTTGACCCAGAGATTAATAATAAAAAAAACTAGAATTTACGAAAATGTTAAAAATCTAAGAAACTTTGAACTCTGGATCATTGCATTCTAGAAATTTAGACAGAAATTCATTAAAACACTGACAAATATTTTAAATCATAAACAAACTGAAGAAATACTGTAAGTTTTAGAATTCCATGAAACAGCTGTTTTCTAAAAAATCTGAACAAATATCTACGATCTATAAAACTTGGAATTCTAGATCATCGGATTTTAAAAAAACGTATATAAAATTATAAAGAAATGCCAGAAATGTATAAGAATACTATAAAATGCTATAAAATCTTATAAACACTGTCAAAAATACGAAAATATAGAAAATTTTTTAAATATTCCAAATCTACGTAGATCTAATTTTCCCAGATATCTTTGAAAATATTAGAAATCTATTGAAATTAGTATTCTGTAACATCGAATTTTATAAATCTGTAAACTGAATCTTACAAATACAAGAAGTCCATAAAAATATCAAAAAATACGACAAAATTGTATGCATAGCATAAAAAAAGGAAATTCTAGAAATTTCTGAGATATTAAAAAAAATATTTCTTTTAAAATTTTATGATTTTTCATCTTTCAGGATCTAGTTTTAGTAAATAGATGTTTCAATTTTGCGAATTTCGAGTTTCAAAGTTATATACATTTTGTAGACCAGAGTCGAACATTTTTCATATGCATATTCAATATAATGGGACTTAATTTTCGTGGTTTTTACATCACTGACAATGAGATTAGAATTTAGTCTTTTTCTAACAGTTTTAGTATTATTTATGTTTCGTTATTATTTATACAACTGTAAAGATTTCATGATATTATAAATTTCTGTATAGATTTATGAAATTTTATGCTCTAGGAACCAAACTTGCAAAACATTTAATATTTTTATTTATTTTGAAGAAAATAATATCTAGATAGATTTTTCATGTGGGCATGAAGGTAACAGATTTATAATGAAAAAAAAAATTACTAGATTATGAAGTAAAAAACATTATCCAGTAAAATTTGGTATTCAACATCCAGATGAAAAAAATCAAGAAACTCATATTAAAATGCAAACGCACTTTCACACTGGCGATGCATTGCTCTGCAAAACCACCGAACTTTTTTTTGTTCAAAGCAACAACTTTGTCCCCAATTTTGAGCCCCTGCTTTTGAGCGTCTTCTCCGAGTTTTGCAACTTTTCCTACGAGTTCGTAACCAAGTACAAGAGGAAGTTTTGGTTTAAAAGTGTAACCATTATCTCTGAGAAGAACATCTGTTCCATTAATAGCACAGTAGTTGACGTCGATTAAAACCTTCGCATAAGAATTAAGAATTTGATTCAATTTCTGCCATGAATTCGAAAAATACATTTAGTTGAATCTGCTGAAACCTCGTCATCATCGAAATCATCCGAAAGTTCACAATTCACGATTTCAAGTGCCCGGAAATCTTTTAATACAGCAGCCTGAATTTTTCCAGCTTCTGGAGATGGAAAGGACGGTTTGACATCATTTTCGGTCTCCGCTTTTTGGGAATAATTTGAAAATTGAATTCCAAACTTTGGTTTTACCTGAAAATTAGCAGTTAAAAATGTACTTGGTGGGAACAGAAATTAAGGGAAATATTGTAAATAGTTTTTGGGATGTAAGTTTTTTGTCGGATTTTATTGACGCTATTATGATTATAGGATAGTGTGCAATTATTAATGCAAGGTTAAAATAATGAATTTTCACATAATTTTTTAATGACTAATACATTAACTTTGAGGACCTAAGGTTATTATAATTATTTATTGAGGTAAAATTTTTACATAATGACTATCATTTTATTTTGAATAAAATAAAAATGAAAATTTGCAACTGTGAGAATGTGTGAGATATAAAATGTCAAAAATTAGGTAAATAAGAAATAGAAAAAAGACAGAAAAAAATTTTTTTATTTTAATCTTTAGAAAATGAAAAAGGAGAATTTTTGTGATTCAATGTTAAGCTTTGAGGAAATTCAAATTCGAAATATTGTGAAGTTGAGTTAGAATATCAAAAACGTCGAAACATAAATTCCAAAAATTGTGAACTTTGGAACTAATATTATTTATCTAGTTGTCAAATTCTATTTCATTTGGTTTAATATTCGAAAAAGTAGGTAATAGAATACTCACATTTTAAAAATTCAAAAGTGGTAAATTTTAAAAATATCGATTCCGAAATTAAATTTACTGCAAACATCAGAACTACAAAAACTTAACAAAAGGACAAAGTGATACATTCTACATGTTATAACACTAAAAAAAAATTCAGAAATTTAATTTTTGAAATTAAAAACCAGTAAATCGACCATTTGAAAAATATCTGAAATACAAACTGTATAATAACTAGGAAAATTACAAACTAGAAAAAAACTAGAAACGAGTTTCAAAATTTCAATAATTTAAAATCTAAAAAATCCTGAATACAGATAAATGAACAAGTGAAATAAATGATTCAAAAAACTGAAAACCAAAAAGAAAATAAGAAATTTACATTATTCTTAAAAAATTCGATTTTGACATTAAGTATAATAATTCTAACAGTGAAAATGTGTAGGAAATAAAATATGAAAAATCATGTAAGGAAAAAATTGGAAAAAGGCAGTAAAAAATTTTTTCAATCAAAATTTTTAGAAAATGAAACACAAGAATTGTTATAATTAAATAATACTACTTAAGAAAATCTATATTCAAAAATTGTGAAGTTTAGTAAAAATATTGAAAAAGTTAAAAAATAAATTTCAAAACAGCGAACTGCAAAAACAAATTATTTATCAAATTATTGAATTTCAATTTATTTACTTCAACATAAAAAAAAAATGATTACAGAATACTCATATTTAAAAAATTCAAAAGTGGCAAATTCAAAAAATATCGATTCCAAAACTAAATTGACAGCACACTCCAAAACTACAAAAATGGAAATTTAACAAAAGGACAAGTTCTGTATGTTTAAAAACTAAAAAAAAATTCAGTAATTTAATTTTTCAAATTCATAACCAGTAAATCGACTATTTAAAAAAAATATAAAATAAAAATTTGTATAATGACAAGGAAAATCACGAAATAAAAAAAAATTAGAAACAAGTTTCAACATTTTTATAATTTTAAATCTTGAAAATCCTGGATACGGATAAATTAACAAATGAAATAAATTAATCGAAAAACTGAAAACCAATAAGAAAAATTCAGGTAAGAGAAAAATTGACAAGAGACGTTGAAAAATTTTTCAATTAAAATTCTCAGAAAATGAAACACGAGAATTTTAGTAATTCAATAATACTACTGAAGATAATCCATATTTTCAAAAATTGTTACCTTGATTAAGAATATTAAAAAGGTAAAAAACTAAATTCCAAAAACAGTGAATTTTAAATAAAAATTATTTGTTAAATTATCGAATTTTATTTTATATACTTCAACATCAAAAAAGTTCATTACAGATTAAAAATATTTCAAAAATTTTAAAAGCAGTCAAATTGTAAAAGTATCAATTCCGTAATTAAATAGACTGCAAATTTTAAAACAAGAAAATTTGAAAAAACAAAAAAAAAAAAAGAAAATAATGATAAATTCTACATCTTAAAAAATAAATTTTAGAAATTTAATTTTTAAAATTCAAAACAGAAAAATTATTCATTCATTTAAAAAAAAATATAAAATAAAAATCTTCAGAAAGACAATAAAAATTACAACATACAAAAAATATGGTTAAGTTTCATGAAAAATAAAAAAATAATAATGAATTAAATAATTCAGATTATTCTTACCAAATTTCGTGATATTTTGACTCCACCACTAGTATTTTTCGAAATGCATTGAGTGTACAAATGAGTTATTAAATTTTTGGGAATGAACAACATGTTTTCTAAAAGTTTTCCACTGACTTATATACACAAGAAAAAATTAAATCGTGATCATGACTGGTACAAATTATTTTCGATCTTTTTTATAAAGTCAACCTCGTGTAAAACAGTATTTAATACATTTAATAGTTTTTTGTTTAATGCTGATTTGGTGTTTACTGATGTTTACATATAATCAGCTGTTCGGCTCAGTCTCAGCTGTCTGCTGTCCACTGCTATCCAATCAGCGATGAGTGCTGCGGTGATTGGCTGATCTCAAAGTTTCTGCTCAAGGCGAATTTTGACGCTGATGTTTGAATTTGACGCTGAAAAGCAATTATGCCTATATCGCAGCAGCAGTGTTTGTAACTCGTAGTACTTTAGTACTACTAAACAAGGACAGACTCATGTTTGATTGTAGAGAAAAACTACAAAAAGTTACGAACACTGCGCAGCAATTAAAAATGCAGCGTCAATTGTATTATTAATTATGCTTCAATGTTCCGTTTATTTTATGAAATTATCATTGTCAAGGTATGAATTTGAATGTAAAATATTTGCGAAACTTTTTAAGATTGTTGATAAATAACATTGTTAAATTACACTGTGCAACAAAATTTAAGTTTGAAAAAGTTGATGCCCTTCTGCCGACGATGGATTCAAATGAATTGAAATAGATTAGAATTATATCTTTTTTAATCCATTTGAATCCACACAATCCAGATGATATTTTTTGTGGATTAAAAGTGAATCCATTTCAATCCAAATATAATCCAGATTCATTTTAATCTATTTCAATCCAAAAAATAAGGATTGAAGTGAATCCATTTTAATCCAAATATAATCCAGATACTGTTTAATCTATTTTAATCCAAAAAATAAAGATTTAAAGTGAATCCATTTCAATCCAAATATAATCAAGATTCCTTTTAATCTATTTCAATCCAAAAAATAAGGATTAGAGTGAATCCATTTTAATCCAAATATAATCCAGATTCTTTTTAATCTATTTTAATCTAAAAAATAAGGATAAAAAGTGAATCCATTTTAATGTCAAAATTATACAGATTTAAGGTAGTACTGTCGCGGTGAAAAAAACAATGCAATTTCTTCAAACCTTGCAATTATGGGATGTAACAAAACAAAACAAAATCATGCAAAACGACAGGGACGGATACAAAAAAACATTGCGGGGGGGGGGCGGTTCAGAATTTTGAAGTTGATGACCTTTTTTTTAGAGATTTGTCGGAAATTGAAAATTATAGTGAACTTTTTTATTTTTTTATATTTGTTATATTTATTTTACGAAGAAAAATTTGATCACAGGAAATTATTGATCTTTTTTTTTAAAAAAAACTAAAGAACAGTCTAATTTTCGGGAGGGGGGGGTCTGGACCCCCCAGACCACCCCCCTGAATTCGTCCCTGCAAAATGAAATTGAGCTTTTTTTCTCGTTTGTGTATACGCGTACAGTAGAGTAATGGTTAGGTAGGTAGGATTAGTAATAGAGAGGGCTGTAGGTTCAACTTCTAGCTAGGTCAAAATTCACGGTAACAGGTGGTTCGCATTTTTGAGTGACGTGTAGACTATTCTACATACACAATATGTATTATTTATACAATCGAAAAATTTTTTTCATCAAAATAATTTTTATAATAATTGTTTGTAGGGAATTAATCAATATGTTCGGGATTAACCTATATGAAAATTAATCCAACTTTTACGGATTCAAATGGATAGAGGATTTCTATCCAAAATTTTCAATTCTATCCAAATTTATATTTTCAAAAGTTAGCTCTTGTTAACGAGTAATTAATTATTTAAAATTCGAAATGAAAAATCGTATTACTCCCTCAATTTTCATCCGATTTTAAAAACGAAAAAAGGAAAATCGCTCTTTTAAATTGGGGAACCTATTTCTGCTGAAAAATTTGCGGAAAGTTGCATGCAATTTTTTGCAAAAACTTTTGAATTTTTTTGAAAGTTTGCAAAAATTTTCGCAAAGTTGCATTTTCGGGGAAAGTCATTAATTATTCATTTTTAATAAAATTTTTAATAAAGTTTATATAAAATATTGAAGTTTATAAAATATCAAAGTTTATAAAATATTAAGGTTTATAAAATAATAAAGTTTATTAAACTTTTATTAAAGTCATTAATTATTATTATTCTCGAAAATGCAACTTTGCGAAAATTTTTGCAAACTTTCAAAAAAATGCAAAATTTTTTGCTAAATATCGCAAAAAAATGCAACTTTCCGCAAATTTTTCAGCAGAAATAGGTTCTTCAATTTGAAAGAGCGATTTTCCATTTTTCGTTTTTAAAATCGAATCAAAATTGAGGGAGTTATATGATTTTTAATTTAGAGTTTTTAATAATAAATTAACTACTCGTAAACAAAAGCTAACTTTTGAAAATTCTCCTACATACATGCGTTTGGGGCCATATGCTATCGATTTTTGCTAATGAGAGCTCATGAACTTTTTCATTCTTACATTTTGTTGCACAGTGTCATTGGACCATATCAATAATTTTTTATTGTATTTATTCCTTACGATTTTTTACGAAAATTCGTACACAGTGCACTGTAACAAATCCATGTAGAAATGAAACAGAAATAAAATTAAAGTAAAGAAAAACGTAATTTTTATAAAAAAAAATTATGAGCAATCATAAACGAAATCTAAAATATGACGTTAATACGATATACATAATATCGAAGAGAAGAAAATGAAAAAGTCCAAATAACATTATCAATATATAATACAGTACTAACAAACAGAACATTCTCCAGTCACTAATCACTATATCAAATATACAGAATTATTAAATAAAATAATTAATTAAATAATATTGTAATATTATATTACATATTATATTATATTACAATATTGATTTTTAAGTATAAGTTTTTTTTATAGAATTCGTTGCTCTGGAATTCGAGATTTTATTGATCTTGAATATTTGTTTCGATTTTTGATAAAACAGTAGGTACTTTCTTGGAATTCTATTTATTTCATTATTTCTTTAGTGCTTCTACACGGAGAGAAATGCTTTGGTTACTGCAACCTTTGATTTAGTAAAATATGGACATACCAAAGTTTTGGGTATTACAACCAAAACTTTGGTTATGACAACCAAAACTTGTGTTGTAGCAACTAATGCTCAATTTTTATAACTGATACTTAGGTTGCAATAACCAATTATTTGGTTATCATACATAAATTTTCGGTTGTATTGCCCAAAAATTTGGTGGACTCATATTTTACTAAATGAATGGTTGCTGTAACCAAAAATTTCTCTCTGTATATTGAGTTGAAATATTTTCCGTTATTTTCATGGATTTCTCTGTATATTTATAGAATTCAATGCTACAAAGTTCAAAGTTTTTTGAGATTTTTAGGATTCTCGTGGATTCTTTTTTTTAATTATTCACTGAGTTTAAACAATCTTTTTAGTTTTTCTTTACATCGTTATCCTCAATGAAATATTTATAATCAGAACTCTGTTCAAGAAAAAATTCTTTAGAAACCAAGATTTTATTATTATTATTATTATTATTATTATTATTATTATTATTATTATTATTATTTTTTGAGTAAGTAAAATAAAGATTCTAAATTATGTTCAGCTTTGATAACTTGCATAATATTATTCAAAATGATCTCTCGATTTCGGTAAGTACATTTTTCAAAACTTTCATCAAATTTCACTATTCATTAGAATTTTTTTGATTCATCATTTTATTTTCATTGTCATTCTCATCATTTTCGAACCTTTTTTTTGTGTTTGTATTATTAATAATTTAATATAACAACTTTTCTTTTATTTTCACATGTGATAATAAAATTTCCCGACTGGAATCAAAAAAGTCAATTCCGCATTGCTAAACAAATACTATCCTTTTCACAAATCTTTTTTCTTAGTGTACATACCAAAAATAAAAATTCTCCATCAGTGAAAACAATACGAAACACCAATACCCCCGGAAAATTGGGCCTTGCTCCACAGAGAGGAACAGAGAGGCTGAATCTGGGGAGGAGAATGGGTTGAAAAGAACGGAAGGGATAAAGAACGTGTCATACGGTACGTACGCACTTACCGGCTTCAGTCTTACTATCTCTTGCACTGCAAAAGTCACGTATGAAATACCACCTCAGCTTGCCTCCGCATTTTCAATATTCCACAATTTGCGCACAACTGCAAAAACAGAATACTCAAGTAAACCAAATAGAATCACGCACATGGTACCACCGAATTCCAAAAAATTCACGAAAAGTGCGGAAAGTACGAAAAATTAGTGCTGATGGTAGCGATGGTAGTGGTATAGTTGTCCTTGAGAGGAAAGCATGGAAAGAAGAAGAATAATCCCTCGAGAAAGTGAAGATATGGTAGCATATAGTTGGGACAGTGCAGAGTAAATGGCTCGAGCGTCGAAACCAAAATTAAGTGAAAGTTGACAAACCAGTAGTATAGAAGCAAGTACAAGTTGTAGTAGTAGCAGTAGGATCGAGAGACCTCGAAGACGACGTTCGACGATGCGTGGAACATATTTCAAATACCTCGACAACACGTGTACGACCGTGCCCTAGCCTGGTATCGCTGCAGCAACGAAAGGGAAAATAATATGTCGGGAAACCGGAAATCGGCAACAGCAAGAGTTGCTGGAAGCGCGTACTCGCCGTCGAGGAACAATACTCGCGTACAATGTTGATCGACAAACGACAACTGCATTGTTGCTCATTGTGCAGGATGACTGCAGTAGGGTAGTGTTATTTGTGGTAATAATTTTTTCGGTGCGGTCACAACTTTCTTCATTTTTCATCTCAAGAACAACTACAGCGACAACAATAACAGCGTGGATAACATGTGCGAATGCTTCCTACTGATGAGTGTTTGTGCAAGTTGAGAAGGGAATACCTTTTTTCTGCAACATCGGTATTATATCACTGAAGGTGGAAGGAAAAAACACAAGGTAAGAATAGTATATTGTATGGTAAAGGTATAAGACCTTATAACAAATTCGAAATTCTGAAAATTCATTCTAAAATTTAACAACTTTCTCACAAGTCTGAAAATTCAGTATCAAAAGTTACTGAAATACGAATAAATTCAGAGAAAATCCTTAACAGAGTATTGAAATGTTCCACACTTTGAGCAACGTGGATGTTATGTTCCCGGAAGTTGGCGAAACGCGAGTGGCATATCCAATACCTTGCCAACCACGACTACTACATCTGCAGAGACCGCAACGGCTCTGATAGATATGCAATACAATATTATATTACACATAAAAATTTACATGTAATATATTCGTGATATATCTATTACACAAGAATGCATTACAGGCACAATCTCTGATAAAATAGTTGGCACGAAATTCACAAAAATTGCATGCATTTTTATCGCCCCCCCCCTCCCACACAGAAAAATTCAAGATAAAAGTTTATTGTAAATATATTTCTAAATATAAGCACTTCGTAGTAAATTGGAATCAGTAATATTAATTAAAAATAATCAGGAGTCAGTAATCCAGCATTAATTATTTATTCTTCGTTATTTTTTCCAAGATACTGATCTTTTATTTATTTTTTTTAAATATGTGGTTTATTTATATCTTGTAAACAAAATTTTTGCGTGCAAAGTCTTATCTTTAAAAACGTGATTTTTCATGGATTACTGATAATTTCTGAAGTTTGAATAACTTTTCAAATGGCGACGACAGCAGGGGCGTACGCAAGGGGGGGGGTTGAGGGTTCAAACCCCCCCCCCCCTCGAAATTTGGAAAAATTGTGAATTTTTTTGGGGTCTCTAAAAAATTGTTCTCGGAAGTGAAAATTGAATTCAACAAAACCCCCTCCGAAAATTTTTTCTGCGTACGCGCCTGGACGACAGTCTGACCTGCTTGAAATTCCGTTAACTCATTCTTATCGTAGGAACCGTAAGACTGTACGGTCTTACCTAACAAATAAAAAATGAATACCACGTAGTGTAGCGTCGTGAAGCACAAAAATTTGTATCAAGTTCAAAAAACTTGGGATGATTCATGATTTATATTCATAAATTCCATAGAAAGAGGTAAATTTATATAAATTGTATTAGATTAAAGAATTTTGCCAAGATTTCGTAAATTTTTTGAAAGGATTATATGGGAGTTGTGGTGCAATGATTGCACTGTTTATCGACCATAACTATCGCAACTTCTACTATATCATGTTTTATGAACGAGACTATGAAATGCGGCTAATAATTTTATAATATTAGCTATGGTTTATAGCTGGAGGCGAGTGAATTTTCATTTCTCTTTCTCTCTCGTTCGTGTAACGCCGCCGTGTTTAGGATTCCTCGCAAATCAAAGACTTGAGCGAACAAGCACTCGCCGAGCAGCCTCCTCTATATTTTTCTCGTTCCACATTTCTGCAAACCTTTCTCTCTTATTTTCTTCCTGGCAGCATTTTTTCCCATCCGCGGGGCAGCAGACGGCAGCTTGTTGATTTTACTGCTTCTGGATGCTTTAAAACTTATTTTATCAGTTTGAATTAGTCGAAAATTTATTATTTTAAACAGTCGCCATAGAAGTGACTTGTAGAATGGTTGTTTTCGAGGAATCGACTATTTTTTCTTGTTAGATTTGGTTATTTTGACTATAGTGCATATTGGTCAATTTATTCAACAAGTTTTTACTATTTCCATGACTATATTTCCAGACATAAATCTGACGGAATTCACTATTTAGTGGTGAAAATTTTAACTAATCAAAATAATTAAATTATAATTGAGTTAAATTTGACCGATTCATAGTCAAAATATCTACTGATTCGATCAGTCAGTATTAAATATTTTACAAAATCGAATTTTACTATTTTTCAGTATTGTCTTTTTCGCTAGGCGAATTAAAAGGTTTCTGAAATAGAGAAATTTGTGCTAAACTGAGAAAAAAATCAAGTACTTTTTTATACATGGTGAAAATTACTAAAAAATTGTAAGTTTTACAATAATGTTTCAAAATTTTATCATTTTTTTTACTAATTACAATATTGTACAGTAAACATTGTTATATTAGAAGAATTACTGTACGTATGCCAGTTTTTACTAGATAATTTCGGAAAATGTGAAATCCACAAAATGCAAATTATACTATGTATATTCAATGTAATATTAATTGAAATTGAGAGGACTTTTGAACTTGGAATTTCGAGGTGGAAAATTACAACTTGAAAATATCAATTTTCAATAAATAAAAATTTGTGTTAAACAGAGAAAATTTGTTTATGAAGAAAACAAAATATTGTTTTGAAAATTATAAAAATACGAGAAAATTTCAACTCGTAAATTACATATTTTTGGGGGGTAATGTAAAAAAAAAAATTAAAAATTTTGAATAAGTCTCAGAGTCAAAAAGTATTTTATCTATTAATTGCCATAAAATGAGTTTTAATTTTTTGAAGAGAACGTGAATGAAAATTGTCAATTTTTCTAAATTATAATCCTTTATTACGTTTCATTCACTAGATACAGGAATTTGAAACTTGGGAATAATTATCTGAGAATTTTGAATGTAACGAATTTAAAAATTTATAGATTAGAAAAAACGAGGAATTCATACTTGAAGAGGTTTCATTTTAAATCTTGATAAATAGATTATTCAAAAATTGAAAATTTCAAGAACATTGATACTGCATGTTTCAAAAAAAAAAAAAAACTAGTGTTATAATATTTCGAAAATGAGATAATCTAAAACGTTACAAATAAAACCAAATGGACGAGTCTCTATTTTGAAATCACATTTTGAAGGTAATTTTTCAGAATAAACAACTTTGGGATTGAGAATAAAATTTTGTCGCGGAGTATTGAAAATTTGAATCAACTGACATTTTTTCTGGAACTGACTATTTATTTAAAACATTTACAGTTAGTTGATAAAGCTTGTTTTCCTCGTAGGGCTGAAAATAATTCCATATCTACTCGATTGGTTATCATAACTGGTCAACAAATTTCAAACCCGGTTTGTCTTATTTGATAAAGATTTTTGTATTTTAAAGTTTATGAATTCTAAATATTCAATTTTTCTAGAAAGTTTATCTCGAATTATCTGAAATTCCATTTATCTGCAAATTTTGTTGTTTTAGAATTTCATGATACCACATTTATGAAATAATTTGCACTTAAATTTGTTTTTTTCTTTTTACTCTATAATATGAAAAAATTGTTTTTTCTTATTTTACAATTATATGTATTTTATAGACATACTTCATTTAATAATCACAAAGAAAATATATTAATTGATTTGTCCAAAATTACTGTACAATATTTTTTGACATTCTAAAATGATACGTGAGACAATCTGTTCCAAACTTCAAGAATGTATCATCAATATTAAAAAAAATTGGAAATACGTCAGAAAGTTCCATGCATTGAATTTCCAGGATACGTTCATCGAAATCTATCCAACCTCAGCATAAATTGTACGTCCGATATCTGTCAAAATTCTTGACGTAGAACGAGACGTGAAATGAAATGAGAGTTGAACCCGATCGATAAATCAAAGACGCTTCAACAGCTTGGTGCGAAAACACATATAAATACTTTCATTTAAATTTAATTGAATTGATCGATTCCCCTCCTCCACTTTCATACATTTCATGAATTCATTTTTCATCGCAATCCTGTTTCATGGACACTCGAACATTTGCCTTTTACTGCACGAAAGTATTATTCAGGGCCATCGAGAGGAAATCTGTACCTGGAACTTCAAAATTGGGGGTCCAATATTATAAAGATGAAATTTTTCATCCTCAAGAAAAAACACTATTTCTGAAAAATATAAAATAATAGATTCATTTGTTGAGAAATTTTTAAATAAAATCATAAATAATAGAGTCATTGATAAAAGTGTAATATGGTGAATGAAGAAGAGAAAGTAACGGGGTCGTATACAAAAAGAAAAATTTTTCATTGCAAAATCATGTAAAATCCTCTGGATTTTTGAAAAATATTGCAGGTATCTGACAAATTTATCAATATTATAAATGAAAGAAACTCACATTTCGAACCATAAGAAAATACAACATTTTTAGAACTGAAAAATATAAATATAAATTTAATTGCTGACTTGGTATTTAAAATACTTTACTAATTTTTCAACTAAATGATTAATAATGATTGATAATATGTAATAAATTTCTGGTTTATATACAGAAACGAAAATCGTTTATCATGGAAGAATATAGACTTAATTAACTTAAAGAATTCCGAGCTCCTTTAAAAGTTTTCCCCCTTTCCACCCCCCTCTCGATCGCTCCAAATTTAGAGAATACATCGTTAATAGTTGATGTGTCACTTTGAAATACATGACACTCCACTTTCTAGTACAATACACCGTTTAAAGGATGAGCAATCAATCGAAAAATTATGTTGCAGTATTGCAAACAACCTTGTCAGATGATTTATGCATACCTACAGAATCTTCAAGACTCAAATTACTATCCAGCCACGGCTTTCCAAAAGTCTCGTCATCAAATTATTTGAAGGCCGATTCAAGACTTTTGACACTTGTTTGCGTCAATCAGCAATTCCATTTTTTTCCAAGTTGAATTTTTTTTTTGAAATTTCAAGCTTTCAAAATGTTTGATGATTTCTTTGAAGAAGACTCTTTATTGTTTTCTGTAGTTTTTACAATGGCAATATTGATTATTTTATATCAATACATTTATTTTTTTGCTGGAGTATATTACTTTTAAAAAGGTAGAAAATATGAGTTTTCATGTGCAAAATAAAATTGACTAATTATCATTATCTTTAATTGCAAAAAATAATGACTCAAAAACGAAAAAAGGTGATTATTGCAATTATCAATAAATTATTCAAATAATTGAATTCATAGATAAATGAAGATAATTTTTAAAATAGCTCATTTCGGTAGCACAAGATTTTAATGAATAAAAATAATTATATAATAATAATTATAATAATAATGATAATAATAAAATAATTGTAAAAAATACGCATTAGAATCTTTGAAATCTTTTTCAATATCTGAGAAGATCCTTGAAAGTTGAACTTAATACACTCTGTAAATAAATAATCAATCTTATTTTAAGGTTCAATAAAATTAAGACATGACTTGAAATTCAAATATTGTCTTAAATCAAGAGATAATAATTATCTTGAATCAGGAATGATTTCCACAAATTATAATAAATCTTCTTAATTCAAGACTTGCTTGTTTGAAAATAAATTCGAACATGGACTAAATTCAAGATAATATTTGAAATTCAAGACGTGCCTTGATTTTGTTGCATCTTAAAATAAGATGCAATTTTTACAGTGTGCCCGTTGTTTTTACGGTGTTAAAATTGATTATTTTATTTGTTTATTTTCATGCATCGCTATATAAGTACAAAAATGATAAATTTTATAAACAGAGAATATTTTACTACCAAAAAGATTTGAAACATACGATTTTACTTGTCCAACATAAAATTAATTCATTCTCTTTATATTTTCAAGAGCACTCCAGACAATAATTACCTGAAAAAAAAAATAAAAAACGAAACAAATTAATTTTTGAAAATACCATTCAGTCATTTTATTCACTAAATTTATATATGAAAAATGTATTTATTTTCGTTTTACAGTATTTTAATATTAATATATTATACGATAATTTATTTATATTCGGGGAGCACGTTTTTTGCGTGATTCTTGGAGGGGGCGTGTCCACAGTGAAATCACGCAATATTGGTTTTACAGTCCATGGACTATAAAACCCCGT